>CP116450.1:15897395-16137395 GCA_028216015.1 Quercus dentata
ATTTCGTGCACCAGATCTGGAGGTTTCCAAAAATAAACCACATCGGATACGCGTATTAGAATTTCAGGCAAAGGAACATTCCAGAACGTCGGCAGTGCAGGTGCAGCAACTTCAATCCCGATTTCGACCTTGATGAAGCCTGTATCTCTCAAAACTCAAAACATGAAAGTTGTATAGCTTTGTCTTGGCATTCCATATCATCTTGAATCATCTCAATCGGAGCTTGAATGAGAGAGTTATGCCCAGATTATGAAGTGATGTCAAAGTTGTCTAGAATCGCCCAATTAGCTACGTTTTGCACTTAATGCCCCCATTTGCATTCTAAATCAAAATATAAGAATAATGAGTACATTTAGGTACCAAATAAATATAAAAGAATAAACATTAAGGGAGAAAAATATGACATTTTGCATTCTTATCAAATCTACAATTTCTCTATTTCCTAATTAATATCACTAGCAAAGTTAAGAATTTTCTTGGACATGTGATGTTTACTCAAATTTTTATTTTATTTATAATAAAAAAAAAGATTAAATTTTATAAGGATATGGTATAAAATCCAAGTTTTACATCCTTTAATCCCAACATGCTATATCATCATATCATATATTAAAGAACAGGTACAACCATACCTAATTAATTATAATACTCATTTGAAAATCCAACTCAATTAGAAATTTATTGAGATGTTATTAGGTTGTAAGAAGTATTGAGTTTTAAGTAAAAATCTAACATGACAATTTCTTAATAGATGGTGTAAAACATGGGTTTCACCCCATCATTATCAAATTCAAACTCTAAAAAAAAACTCACAATTGTTTTAAAAATAACAATCAATTAATTTCAGCACTTTTCATGTTATAATTCTTTTTTTTTTAACCCTAACAAACTAACATGAACTTTATACTAACTAGTAAAAACTTTAAAAAAAAAAAAAATCTATAAATGCTTAAACTAGTATGACATTAAATTAAAACTTTATAAAAGTTATCTCATAACTAAATTTATAGTGTTTAAGACATCGTAAAGAAAATACTTTTACTCTTTTAGCTAACTTTAAATCATGATAAAAAAATAATAGTACTCTTAAGAAAGAGGCATACTAGGATGAATTTAGATAATTTTCAAGCTCAAAAAAAGTTCAAAACTTTATTAAGACACCAATGATTTGGCATTAAAAATTATCTATCCATCCACTATGGGTGCTTAATTTTGTTTTTATTTTTATATATAGCTTGATAAATGCCAACTTGCTTGTTTATTTTTTATTCATAATTTAAAATTTCTAAAATGACCATCAATATATTAATTAATAATTTTTAGTTATGAATATAACACTTAAACAAAAACATAATAAAAATAAACATAAACATGAAAATAATAGTTTCTATTTTATTTTATTTACAAACATATGTTGTACTTTATTGAAATAGAAGCATAGAAAAATATGAAAATTTCAATATGAATATTTGAATTGTTTAGGCTATTCATACCCCTTCTCTTTGTTTTTGACATACAAATATTGTTCTCACTATTTATGCAAGAGAAACTTAAGCTTAAAAGTTTAATAGTTCTAAACAAGTTTTGATATCTAATAATCCAACCTTGTTTTTTATATTAGATGGGTTACAAGCTCATATCATGTGTTCATGTGTAGCTCGTAAATTAGTGGACTACTTTTGAGTAATATTAAGAATCACAATTATGGGATCATTTATAAGTATTTTTATAATATAGTATGCAAAAGGAAAAACAATATTCATTTCAATATTATTAAAGATTGTAAGTTTAGGGTTGTTCGCTTTGATATCTCCTTAGTATTCATCTATTTCTTCCACATGCATCTTAAAGATTCCTATAAATATACAGTGGAAGTATTTCCAAAAATGAGGAGTGTGAAGAAAATAAAATTAATTAACAAGCACAAATGATTAAAGCATCAATACAGACTTCTTGTAAGTATAGTAGAAGACACGCTGCAATAAGTGCGGAGTGCCTTGGTTTCAACAATTGCTTTTCAATAAGGATTTAATTTTTGAAAAGTTATGTGATACAACTGTTGCAGCTGCAAACAAAAAGACTTGCAAAGCCCCACCCAAAGCCGCTAGGTAAACCCTTCATGCTTTAGGTGTAGATATGCTTTGACTCACAACCAAGTGGATGAAAAGATGGCCGATGAAATTAAATAAGGCTGATAGTCCTATGACTAGCCATGCTGGAAAAACGCCAAAGAGTGGCCCAGAAAGGAACCCCATTGCAGCCCCTAAATTTTTGAATGAAGCAATTGTGGTAAGGGAGGACTGGGACAAATTGAGAATTTTTGACCTTGTTTGAATACAAGGGAAACTAAAGCACCTATTGTTAAAAGAATAAGGTATGCATCTATAAGCTAAAACCACCTTTGTCGAGCATTAAGAATTAGAGGAAACATTTTGTGTTTTTTTGTTTGGAATAGGTTGCTAGGTCTATGTAGGCTTGAAAGCTAAGTATAACACCCCCCACCCCCATTATATGACTACTTGGTTGGGTCTCCTAAGAATTTGGTTTGGATTGGCTTGCAACCAATAAAATTTAACAAACAACTAAAAAACCAAAGAACAAAAAAAAATTTTTCCATCCTAATACCCCCCCCACCATTATCTGACTACTTGGTTAGGTCTCCTCTAGTTAATTAAATTTAACAGACATAACAAACTATCAAATCAACCAAGAACAAAAATAGTTTGCTTTATTTTTGTGTTAATTTTTTGAACCATACGAACATAACTACTGGAAGAAAGGTAAGTGCAGAAATCTAAACAGAATACTAACCGAATATTGTAGAATCTTGGCCTCGCCTTAGACAAATTGCAATGACTTGGGGATTGGTTTTGGATTGGAATTGGTTTTGAGTTTACGGGAAGAGAGAGAGAGAGAGAGAGAGAGCTCAGAACCGAATTACAAGGAGAAAGAGAGAGATAGTGCAAAAGAAGAAGATGAAGATTACAAGGAAAATAAGAGAAATGTGTGAATGAGAATAAGATATGTACACAACATTTTCACAAATAATCATAAGTGGTAAGTTGTTATTATCATTGGGTATAATGTTATATAGTAATCTTAAAAAAATTATTACATTTCATAATTTAATTTAATTCGAGTAAAATAATTATAATTTATCTATTTTTCTTTGTATGTTTATTGTCATGCCTTGCATGTAATGAAGGATATCAAACAACTAATAAATGCCAACTTATTTGTTTATTTTTTTATACATATAAAAGAACGAAAAGGGAAACAAATATATTATTATTATTATTATTTATTATTATTATTATTATTATTATTATTGTAAGGACTAGAATTGAGTTCCTAGCCCAAGGTATGAATGGACTTAAGCGCAAAAAGCCCAAAACAATGAATTTGTAGAGAATGAGTTAGAAAACTAGGCTTTAGCTAACCAAACAACAAGTTAGGTAGGCTTGATGATAGAAGAGTGAAAATATACAAGTTTAAATTGAAGAAAAAAACATCATCGGCAAAGTCCGAGGAGACTGATTCTTATATAATGTTGTTATGTAAGGTTACAAGTCTGTTCTAGATTGCTACGATTTTCTTTCTTGATTTTCCCGATCCCCTCATCTATAGAGGGTCTCTTACATTATATAGTTCCCTTTCGATGATCTTGGCCCTCCATTTGTTGATCATCCAAGCCACTATTTGAGTGCTTGTCACATCGACACACCCATCGACCTCTCTGTGAGTTGGGATAGCCAATGCAAAGACTTTGTTCAGAGTCTTCTCCACATAAATGCGGCAGAAAGTTAACTGCAGAGCATTCAATGTAATGTGCGGTAGCTTTCTCTTAGATACTTCTGGGCCCCCATCCTTCTTGTGTGTTTGTAATGCACATTCCTACCAGTAGATCTTGTTGGAAGGCCACTCGATCAACAGGATATATCTTTGATCTGTGCTTTGTTCATCCGAGGATATACTCCTCCTTGGATCTCCTTCCACAGCCTTTTTGTTTGTGTCTTACTTATGAGATTCTGAGCTTGACACCCTCACTCTTTTTTACTCACCCTTAGACCAACCAACGTCCTCGGCCAAGGCCCAAGGCCCAATATAAAAATTTCTTGGCATCCACGTCCCTAATATTTGCCAAAGGCTCGACTTCAACCCACTTTGTAAAGTAATCCGTGCCGACCAACAAGTATCTCTTATTTCCCACCGTCTTGGAAAAAGGGCCTATAATGTCCAAGCCTTATTGAGCAAATGGCCAAGGGCTGGACAGAGAATTAAGAACTCCCCTTGGTTGGTGGATGTTTGGTGCGAATCTTTGACACCGAGCTCACTTCCTCACATATTCCTGTGCTTCTTTTTGCATGTTTAGCCACCAATAACCTTAAGTGATGGTTCTGTGCAACAACGATCTACCCCCAATGTGGCTTCCACAAATCCCCTCATGTAACTCCTCAAGGAGTAATTCTGCTGCCTCGGGGTGTATGCATAGCAGTGCGGCCCGAAAAAGGAGTGTTTATATAGTTTTTGGTCCTCGGACGACCCAGAATCGAGGAGCTTTTCTTTGTACCTTGTCGACTTCTAATTTATTCTTGGGCAAAACATCTTCCTTTAGGAATAGTACAATTGAGTCCATCTAGCTAGGACCCACCCTTATTTGATGACCATGAACCATAGTTGCTCTTACTTTAGCGGGTTTACATAAGTCCTCCACGAGAATTACTCGAGGTAAATTTTGTGTCGAGGAGGTTGCCAATGTGGCAAGAGAGTCTGCATGTACATTTCTATTTCTAGGAACTTGTGACAAATTAAAAGACTCGAACCCAGGATCAGTAAATGTCTAACCTGGCTCAAGTATTCCTGCATCTTGGGATCTTTGGCTTCTAACTCCCTTTGAATTTGGCCTACAACCAGCCTCCAATCAGAGAACACCTTTACTTTTTTTCCACCAATTTCTGAACCATGGTCATCCCTACCAGCAGAGTTTCATATTTAGTTTCATATTCAGATTCTGTTTTGCTGCAATCATCGACGTAGACCTTTTAGGTTAGAGGTTCTTGTACGGAAATTATACCAACCGATTTTCCAACCATGTTTTGTTCCTCTACTTTCTCTTCTATTGTGGTCTCAACAAACTCAACTATCAGTCGGTCGAGGACTTGACCCTTGATGAAGGTGCGAGGCATATACTTGACGGCAAAAGCCCCTAGAATCGTACCCTACTTTGCAATTCTCCTTGTGTAATCTGCACTTCGAAGTAGAGATCTGAGTGGGAGTTAGGTTAAGACGACAACCGTGTGAGACTGGAAGTAGTGGAGGAGTTTACGCGTAACATGCACCACTGCTAAAATGGCCTTCTCTAGTGATAAATAACGGACCTCGGCCTCATGTAGTGACTTGCTCAAATAATAAACCGGCCTTTGTATGCCATTGTTAACCCATATTAACACCAAACTCATTGCATGGGAGGCCATTGCAATGTAGGCAAACAAAACCTCATCCACTTCGAGCCTGGATATGATGGGCGGTCGAGACAGATATTCTTTCAACTACTAAAAGGCTAAGGCATACTCCTTGGTCCATTCAAATCCCTTTCATTTGTTCAATAACTGAAAGAAAGGCCTACATCTGTCTGCTGACCGAGAGATGAATCGGTTTAGAGCAGCGGTCATCCCCGTAAGCCTCTGGACCTCTTTGGGATTCCGAGGTGGTTGCAGTTTGTTAATTGCCTTAATTTGGTCGGGGTTGACTTCAATTCCACGGTGTGTGACCATGTTGCCCAAGAACTTCCTTGATTCGACACCAAAAGAACACTTGGAAGCATTAAGCTATAGCTTATGTCTCCTCAAGATATCACAAATATTTATGAGGTCATTAACATGCTCGGACTCTACCTTTCTCTTTACCACCATATCGTCAATATAAATCTCGACGTTTTTCCCTAACTATGGCTTAAACATCCTAGTCATCATCCTCCGGTAGGTAGTGTCGGCATTCTTCAAACCAAATGACATTACTTTGTAATGATAGTTCCCAATGGGGGTGACAAATGCTATTCTCTCTTGATCATCCAATGCAAAAGTATCTTGTGATAGCCTTGAAAAGATTCTAAAAGGCTCATCCGAGGATGACCTGCAGTGGCATCTATCAGCTAGTCGATCCGAGGCATGGGGAAAGGGTCTTTTGGGCATGCTTTGTTCAAATTCGTGAAGTCTACACATACCCGCCACTTTCCATTTTTCTTCTTCACAACCCCAATGTTGGCCAACCATTCAAGGTAGAACACTTCTTTGATAGCTCCAGCCCTCTTAAGTTTCATCACCTCATTTTTTACAACGTCAGAATGATCCTTGGATGAGCATCGAGATGGTTGCCTTTTGGGGATGATAAATGGGTTAACGTTCAAATGATGAGAGATGAAGTTCGGATCCACCCCTGGAGCTTCGTAAGCATTCCAAGTGATTACGTCAATGTTTTCCTTGAGGAATTCCACCAACTCCTTTTTCTCTTGAGGTGGTAGGCGAGTTCGACCTGAAAAAACTTCTCCGGATCACCACTTACAGTAAATCTCTCTAAGTCTTCACATTTGGCATCCTCGGCTAGGCCCCTTCACGGGTAATATCGAAGGCTTTGATTGCTATAAGCCACCCTTAACAGAGGCCGAGGACTCGGCTATTGGTTGATGCAAAATTGTAGACACAAGGCATTGCCTAACCATGGATTAATCCCCTACTAGCTTTTCAATCTAGTCTCTTGAAGGATACTTCACCTTCTAATGTAGAGTTGAAGAAATAGCTCCTAGGATATGGAGCCATGGTTTGGCCACAATAGCTATGTAGGGGAGTATCGTCTACCACAATAAAATCTACTTCCACCACCTTTGAGCCAGGCTGAACGGGCATCCTAATATGCCCCTTTGGAATAACGACTTTCCCATCAAAACTTACCAAAGGTGAGTCATAAATTGTTAGATCTTCGGGTTTTAAGTTTAGCCTCTTGTATAGGTCGGGGTACATAACTTCTACACAACTGTCCTGGTCTACCATTACTCTTTTCTTTTCACATCATACCCCTATTCTGAGGGTAACTACCAAAGCGTTGTCATGTGGTTGGATTGTTCCAATCTTGTCTTTGTCCGAGAAACACAGTGGTGGTCGGACTTCCATCCTGGCTCTCTTGAGCTAAGAGTAAGAGTTATTGGCCGGTAGCCTAGCTACAGACATTACTCTGGAAGGATGAGAGCTATTTCTCCCAAGCGCAACGAAAATGACATTGATGGTACCTAACGGGGGACCTTGAAGGAGTATTCCCTTGAGCCCCTAATCTTGATTGGTCCCCAGGTCCGTTGGGCCGATAAAGAAATTGTTGCAACTTCCCTTCCTTGACCAATTACTCCAAATGGTTCCACAGTGTTCTGTAGTCCTTAGTGATATGTCCCCTCTCTTGGTGGTATTGGCGGTGAAGGTTTTGGTTGCATCTCAAAGGGTCTCCACTCATTCTGTTCGGCCATTTAAATTACGGCTCATTTTTTATCTTCTCCAAAACCTGATGCACCGATTCTCTAAACATAGCGTTAATCGCCTAAGGAGCTGTAGGCCCAAACTACCTAGCAAAATTCCTCCGGGTCTATTATTGTCGTAACGGTCCAACCTGAAATCTCTTATCTCTTGAGGGATAACCTTGTCCTTTCCCTTGCCTTGCTGTTGGTCCTCTTCAACCCTTTTATACTTATCAATTTGATCTATGAGCTGGCGGATATCTTGCTAATAGGTTTTCCAGTCAAAGACTTCCTTAAGCCGTGCTCGTGCTCGTAGGCCGAAACTTGAAAGTGCTGATGGCTACATCATCAAAATCACCATCTATCTTGTTGAACATCTCCTAATATCTATCCGAATATGTTTTTAGGGTTTCTCCTTCTCTCATGGATAGGGATAACAAGGAAGCTAAAGGCCGGGAACCTGCCGCACGTAATGAAACGGGATCCAAACGCCTAAGTGAGTTCCTTAAACGAATCGATGGAACTTGCCCTTAGACCATCAAAGCACCTCATCACTATAGGCCCCAAGTTAGATGGGAATACCTTGCACAATAAGGCCTCGTTCTTGGAATGTAAAGCTATCCTTTGATTGAAATGACTAACATGCTCCACGGTCTCTGTTCGCCCATTAGACATGGTGAATGTGGGTTAAGTGAACCGCCAAGGAAGTCTCTCTCCCTTAATCCAGCATGTGAAAGGTGACTTGAAAATTTGGTTGAGTGCTTTACTCATAGCATCATTTCCCATGCCTCCCGAAAATGAATTTCTATTTTTGCGTTCAAGGCGGTAGTCTTTATCATATGAGAAAGACTCGCTTGGGGGAGTCCTTGACCTCTGTTTATAGCTAGCGTCCTTCTCATCATTGGAAGAGTAATAAGAGTTGGAAAGAGCTCGCCTTCTACGTTCGTGGCGTAAGCTTCTCTTCAAATGATCAATTTCCAACCGCATGTTTCTGACATTCTCCTCATGAGAGACGTGGCTTTTACCCCAAGATTGGCTCTTACCGGTATGGGCAATTTGTACACTTCCCTCTTGATCCCTTCTTCGTTCAAGATCACGGAAGTGATCTTGACCTTAAGACCCCCTAGACTTTGCCATGTGTGGACCTAAACCTACCATCATTTTAAGTTGGCTTTACTATAACATCAGTAGTTCCCCACAGACGATGCCAATTGTAAGGATTAGAATTGAGTTCCTAGCCCAAGGTATGAATGGACTTAGGCTCAAAAAACCAAAAACAATGAATTTGTAGAGAATGGATTAGAAAACTGGGTTTTAGCTAACCAAACAACAAGGGATGGCAATTCTCCCCTACCCCGGGTGAAAATATACCCACTTTAAATTTTCCCCAAAAATGGTGGTGGGGCGAAATCCGGGCAAGACCTTGGTGAGGGGGAATAATGTTCTTAAGTAAGGTTACAAGTTTGGTTCTAGATTGGATGGGGATGGGTTTAGACTTTCTTGATTTTCCTTGCCCCTCCGCCCATCCCCACTCACTCATTTGATAAGGGTTAAATTGTAAAGATTTTGGCCCTAAAATCCATTTATTTAAACAAACATATCATCAACTTATTTTATTTTACCCAATAAGGCTTTACTCGCCCTTTTTTTTGGGGTAAGGTTGGAAATAAAGTACCAATTTTAACCATTTCTTTTGTCTTTATTATAATAAAATTTATATACTATTGAATCATTGATTTTTCTTATACGATTTTGGTTTTTATTGTGATATTGTCTTGTTAAACACTTTTCTAATATTATTTAATTTTTGCTAAAAATTAGTTTGATTTGATGGGATAAATTTATTTGTAATTTCAAGTTATTTTTATTAAAGAAATAGGTTTTATTAAAAACAAGTGTAATAATTGTGGGCAAATTAGTTTGCATCTTAAGTGTTATGAGATTCCCCAGGAGCTTGACATGGGGCAAGAAAATTTTTCCCATCATGCGGACCAACCAACGAAGATGGGGTAAGGTCAAAACCATCCAATATGGGCATGAAGATCCCATCCTTATCTCACAATTATTAATTACCATCCCTAAGAGGTATTATTAATTATTATTATTATTATTTTATATATTATGTATTTGGATATAAAAATCAAACCAAACCTTCATTGTTCTAATAAACCCTAAACTACTTTTAGAAAATAAATTTTTATAAGAGGCTTTTATTTTGAACTAGAGCTGTTCAAAAACATATAAACATAAATTGCAGACTTTAATTCAAATAAAAGGATACAAAATTAAGGAAATTGCATAGGTGACATCAACTTGCTGCCATTAAGATTGCATCTTGATACATTTTTCTTCTTTGATTTGATGATTTCTAAACATCATTAGAATATTAGATTACATTTCGTCAATATTATAAAGTTTTTAAGCTCTATTAGTTTCAAATCTTTTGATAATTATTTTTTTTGTGTCCATTTATCTTATTAGTGATGGATTAGTGTTCAGTCCTCTAATGGTCCTTGAAGTTTTGGTCATGAGCTCCATTTTCAAATAAAAGCTTGGTCAATCATGATTTTTGAAATTCATTAAAAGGAGAGAGAGAAAAAAAATTTATAAAAAGAGAGTTTTTTTTTTTTACCTCATGATTTCATATCAATCTTAATTTTAGTTCTTAATATTAACATTTCTTGAAATTTTTTGGTCATAGCTATCCAGTTATAAAATTGGTCAATCATTAAAAAAATTAAAATGATGTTGAGAAAAATATGAAAATTAAAAAGAGAGGTATTTTATAAATGATTTCAATAAATCTCTTTGCTAATTCTCTCAAACTTAAAGCCTTGAAGGCTTTAGGTCAGCCCTCGAACACAAGGTTTGATACTTAACTAATAAGTAGTCAAACCATTGAGCTACTATGAGGGCCGGTGTCATGTTTTGCATTCGAAATGATATAAACGTTTTTCCCCAACGCACCTTAAAATTAATCAACAGAATAATGACAAAATTAACCATAATAATTAATACGTGTAAATATACATCATACAAGATCAAGAACCTCTAAAGATTCTGTAGTCTACCAAATGAAGTTATCTTAAGCTTGACCTTTTATTATGTAATAGATGGTTAAGATTATGTCAAGATCATTTAACTTATTAATAAAATTATAAAAATAGCCCCGTGTCATCTGCCATGTCAGTTATTATGAAAAACAAATCATATTTTGAGTTTATTAATTCATTTTACTTCTTTTCTTAAAATAAAAAAATAAAAGAAAACTCAAACCTAAAAGCATAGAAAAGATTGGAAACTGCCTAAATTTTTCATCCGTTCTCTCTTTACTATTTAAAAGCAAAATATTTCAAAATTGGCTTATTTTAGACAATGAGTAAAGGCGTAAAGCAAACTAATATTTGTAAGGTTGGAAATAATTAAAGCAAAATTTTAATCATTATCTTTGTCTTTATATAATTAAATTTATATAATTGAATCATTGATTTTTTATCATGCTATTTTGGTTTTTATTGATATTGTCTTGTTAAACATTTAATAATATTATTTAAGATAAAAGAAATTTGAAAATTTGTAATCAATCATCATAAATTTATTTGCAGTCAAATTTCTAGATTTGTGTTATTTTTTTAAAGCTGGTTTTATTAAAAACTTTCAATGGCAAATTAGTAAATCAAACCAAAGTGATTAAGGTCCTTTATGTTTGTAAAGTTTGAAACTCTTCATATTCCTGTTTTCCAGGTTTGCTCAGATATAAACAAGCCAAATGGACAATTTATCTTACCAAATGATCGGATGGCTGGGCATGAGATCATTTATATCCTCACTACCCTTTGTTAATTATGATCTCCTGCAGTCAACTTAACATGGTTTTTTAATAATAAAAAAAGATAGCTTACAATTGTCATTTATAGAACTGGTATTTATTTTTTGATGAAGTCCTCAATTTGATTTACATTTCTTATCAAACACAGAACTTTCTTTGTTCTAATTTCTTACCCTTGACTACTTTTCTGTGCAATTTATTTTTCATTATTCAAGACCGTTTTTTCTTTGAACTGAAACTGTTTTAAATTTGTTATACTGTCAGATAAACTCAAAATTAGACCTTTTACGATTTTATCATTTTCTTGCATTTTATATAGGTGAGATCAACTTGTTTCAGTTCAAGATCTGCATCTTGATACATTTTTGGTGTTTATATTTGATGATTTCTAAACATCATTTACCCTTTGGGAAAAACCCATTTGGTCAATCAGATAGTAGTTATTCAGTTTATGATGTACAAATTTTCTTAATTATTTCTTGGATCTAGTTCCATTCATGTCCTTTGGTGATGGACTTGTTCTTGTCCTCTGTGTCCTTTTTCCCCTTTTGCTTAACAAGCTTTATATCATGAGCCATTTGATAAATGTCTCACTCAATCATGATAGAAAATTTTAAAAGGAGATAAAAAAATCATCAAAAAATATTTAGCTCAAAAAGACTTCAAATAATAAGATGTTTTGAGTTCAATTCACCCAAGATTCATTTATTGTTCAATCTCTTTGCTCTCCTTTAGTCAAAGCCAGCCCTAAAATGCTGACTGGCATTTGAAGTTGTTTTAAAGTTCTCAAACCATTGAGCTACTTTATGGGCCGTGTCATCAATTCTGTTGATTTTAACATTTTTAAAATGTACCTGAAAATCTTATCAAAAGGATAATGACAAAATTAATATTTTTTATAATTAACACGTGTTAATTTGCAGCATCTTGCAAGATCAAGAACATGCAGAAAGAAGATCTTTCTGGGCAAATTGACTTAAAATTGAAAACGACTACTTTTGATTGCTTTTTGTTGCTCCATTATGGTTCTCTGTATTTAACTCAATAACAAAATTATAAAAATTTATTCAGGTACAACCCATATCTAGTTATTAACCCCAAAACAAATCATATTTTGAGTTTAAAACCTCTTTACATCTTTTCTTAAAAAAAAAAAAAAGAAAATGTCAAACCTAAAACATTAGAAAAGATTGAAACTGCCAAAATACTCACCAATCTTTTCTATCTGGAGATGCATCTAGGGAAAGCTCTTGAAATATTCTCAAAATAGAATCATTATCTAATGATACAGAAACTATTTTTAAATTAGCCATCTCAATTTGATGGGAATTTGCATCATGCTATTTCAAGACTTGGAAGATTATATTGACTTTGCTGGAATTTGGAGAAATGCAGAAATTTCGGAGATAAAAGAAAAAATGGAAAATGAGAATTTAAAAGACTAATCAATCTTCACTGGTAAAACAGGGTGCAGTCAAATTTCTAATTTGTGTTATCTTTTAAAGAACCCATGTAATTAAATTTCCATGACATTAATTCAATCAAACCAAAGTGATTAACAACCTTTATGTTTGTAAAGTTTGAAACTCTTCATAATCCTGTTTTCTCAGGTTTTTAAGTCCTAACATTGCAGATTGCTTGAGTTAAATTACCAAGCAAAAAATAAAAGGTGTCAACTAATTCTAAAAGCTATCGAGTGTTATAGAAAAAAACCAAAGTCCAAGGAGAGATTGCGTGAAGCAGCCCCTTTAGCTCAACTCCAGAAAGCTCTTTCCCATAAAATATTCTGAGTCTGCTCCATCCATAAGCACCACAACAAACATATTGGAGCCATTCCCTTGTTATAGAATCTACCATACCAGGTCAAGGTGGAATGGAAAGAATCTGAGTTACCAATTCTGGAAGAACCTTACCAAATGATGAGAACAAAAGGCACCAATGCAATAACAAATGCTTGCTGATTCTCTGACCTGTTAACATAGCCAACAGTTCAAAAGGAGCTAATTTTTCTAATAAGATTACATATGGTTAAAATCTCCTGATGTATAGTTGTCTATGGTGAAGAACCCAGCTTTCAAAATAGCCCAAATCTCTTTCCGAGGAAAAGATTATTCCTAGAACCCTGGCTATAATTTGAATTTTGATTGATAACGTAAATTCAAATGATTTCTTAGTTACTCTTATGTATCGTTTCTGTTGAGATCTATATTTAAATGCTTTCTATTTTATTCTTGAGTTGTCGCTTTACTCAAGTTTTTTCTTGTTCTCCGTCTCTGGATTTTGCTATTTGTCTAGGTGAATACCCCAGAACGAAAATCTTATCAAAATGCAGTGTCTGAGTTGAAAGCAGATTCTTCTTCTTTGCCATTTGCATTTCGTAGCCTAGATGAAGAGAACAAGAGGGCTAACTTGCCGGATGATGATACAGTCTCTTCATCCAATCAGGGAAAGCTACTTCTGTGGGTAAATGATTACAAGTGTTCACTATGTGGGATTGAATTACCACCTTGTTTTGTTGAGGAAAGGCAAGAGCACTTTGATTTTCATCTAGCTGAGAGACTTCAGAAAGAGGAATCTCGCTGTGACACAGGAATGCTGAGGCACAGGTATTTTGAATTTTAGTTGGTATACTGGTTATATGGTCCTTGCTTGTTAGCCTACTTGAAAGTGATTGATAAGCAGGTTGGGTTTGAGTGGTATGTGGACAGGTTAAATGCTTTGTGATAAAATATTCAGCTTAGTTAGATGAATAAAATTAATGATACTAATATTTACCAAAAAAATGATTGCCTAATTAGTTTCCACTATATAATTTCCCAATTTATTAAATATGCATGCTATATGGCATGATAAACTAGTATCCTTCCTGATAATTTGAAAACCTCTTCCATCTGTGTAACACTGTAACTTGCCTTATATGTGCAAATTATGGAGATCAGCAAAAGGGGGAGTTGAATGAGGTGTGAGATTGAAGATTACGGCTAGAGTTATGGCATTTGATTTGCAAATGTACAAACTAATTTTTTCTCATAAATGTCATTACTCTCCCAATTTATAGTTGGACATTAGGCTGATTTTTTTAACAAAGTCTGCTTGGGACATGGATTTGTGCCTTCCAGTGCTGATAAGATCTTCATGCAAGATGCAACAGTGTCAACTCCCAGTTTTGCGACTTGATATTGTTAGCAAATAATTTGTTCTTAGAGCTAATGAGTCAATTATTAATTACATCTCTATGATAAATTTACAGGATTGCTTTTTTCATCTTCAGTCTACATATAACAAATATTTGATTTGACAATTGACAAGTTTGAAACCTCATCAGGCTTGCCCCAAAGGATAGCATCATGAGCCAAAGAAAACAAAAAAAAAAAAAAGCAGAGGGCTTCTCCAAAAGGTGAGGGACATATTCCAATAGATCTATTCTTTGTTAAGAGTAGTCAGAATTTTTAGCATTGTAATCTATATGCTGTTGTCCGTATATAGTTTTCTATGCTATTACGAAAATCCAGTGTATTAGTGATTAATTGTTCTATTCATTTATTGAAACATGTGCAATATACTTATTTCAGCTGTGTCACAATACGTACAGAGTTCAGCTCCAAATTTGTTGGGCGGCTACTGTTTGAGGAGTTTATACCTTTAATTTATTTTGGTCAAATGTGGAACCCAAAACACATGGAAGATTGCATTGCCGTTAGTTCACTACAAAAACGCGGCCGCTTTTTTTTAGCCGTGTTTGCAAAAAACTTTTTAGTGTTGTTGCATTATAATACATCATTTGCATTATAATTTGGTGTTCACTTTTGAAAATTGAGTGAACGTTAACCTTTTTAAACTTATTTAGAAGTTATACTTGTGAGTTTGATGTTTTCCTCAAAACTTTCTAATGTTGTTGACTTCTGATATTATTGCATGCCATGTGTTTGTTGAAATTTCTCTATGGTTTGGAGCTCATTTTGCCTCAGTCTGATGGCTTAGAAGCCTTTGAATCCTTATCTTGAGCATAGAAAGTTGAAACCAAACATGAAAGAACTACATGAGCTTCACAAGTCATACCAATATGATATAATCATACAAGGCAAGATCTCCTCCTTCCTCATGGTCTTGTTCAACCCACGGGGTAAAAATATCCTCAGATCAAAACTGAAGTTGAACACTAAGGACATACTGGCTGGGAATTCAGCATGGTCACATACATACCATAAGGAGTAGTACTTAGAACCAATGCCACCAACCAAACAGGCTAATTTTCCACCTCAGATAGCAGTTTTTAATGACGGTAGAATTTCTAGTCTGTGCTTCATAGAATTAGAAGAGATGTTGCTCAATTTGAAATTGATTGAGAGAAATTACTCAACCAGTGAATCACTTCCGAGGTTTGAACCTGGTACACCATTTTACAAGAAGTTCTTCAACATTAGCATCCATTCGAGTCCCAACTCCTCCCCAGACCAACATGTGGGCATAATCTCCAAATCCTGAACCTGATACTTCATGCACAGCCTTAAATCCAATTCTTGTGTAGAACCTAACAAGCTGCGAGATTGAAAAAGTAAAATCTATTATATTAATAGAAGATTCAGTCATCTGAGTAACTGTTTAATACATTATTTCAAGGAGAATTTAACTAAAAAACACACATTACTGGACGAAGGACAAGTGCCATAGCTAACTAATAGGAATCTTCTGTGGCCATTTAATGGCTACTAAACGTATTTACTTGAACAGTGATGCTACAGATACAATATTTTTCATAACATATTTTGAGATTACAATATATTATTGATTTTCACATAAGATCACTATTGGCATGATTTAATTTTCTATAATTCATAACTTGTCAACTCTGCAATTATGAAAGAAAAAAAATGTGTTCCTATAGACACTATAGACTTATTGTTACTAGAAATGCAGAGGAAACAACCGAGTAACTCTAGCACTGCTTGCATTCGACACATTATACTTTTAAACAAAGGAAACCACATAAAAAGAAAATATCTACTGGCTGCGAATAGATTAAGGTATAAGTATAGCTTTTCCACTAGCATTTTTTTTTTCAATCAAATGGACAATCTAGATTAAGGTGAAGATTATAGGGTAGACAAAAACCTTGGAATGGTAAAGATCAGAGTCATTGATTGCAAGTAACTCGGCTGTTTTGCAACCACAATCATATCCATATCGAATAGCAACAGCTCCAAGGAACAAACCAATACCAAAGATTGATTTCTCCATTCCCAGTGTCTCTCTCCTCAATCTAATGGAGTCCAAGTGAAGAATTGTCCCTTTCAACCAGACCCTTATTAGCCCCTCAGCCTTCCCAAGCTCTGTTTGGGTTTCCAAGTTCTTGGCTGTGATTCTGAAAAAGGGTCCTAGAGTTTGGAGCTGGAGGTCAAGGTTTTGGGCTTTTGATGAGTCCAATATCTCTGACATGGTTGGTACAGTGTCTTCAAATTTATCCTGTCTGTGTTCATAGTGAGTGGTGCTTATTTGGAGGGATTTCAAAAGTATTTTTTTTAATATGGTTTGGGACGGAGAATGGAGTTGTAGGATTTGGGATATTGGGATTTTTGAAGGAGAACTGACTTGGGTTCTAAGATTTGGTAAAGGAGATGCGGAACATGAAAGTTTGCCTGTTATTACCATATCTGATAATATGTGGTAGTCTTTGTGGCTCCTAGAGAACCCAATGAACACACTCATAAATTTTGGAGGTGGTAAAGATGGCCCATGACTTTTGTGTGTTTGTGAGGATGATGCTATTGTTGTTGTTGTGATTGTGCTGGGATGAGATCGCCATTAACGAAACAGAGACAGACATAGGAAAATTTATAGCTTGTTCATAGCCTCTTATGTCTTATCTCTCTATCTCTTAAGGCCGTGAAAGCCTAAGACAAAAAATATAGACATCGAGTAGAAAACTCGTATTTTTTTTTTTTCTTTTCTTTTTTTTTTTTTTTTTATTTTTTTTTTTTTTTTTACGTTAAGTAGAAAACTCGTACTTGTGCAGCAAAAATGAACATTTTGGTCCACAAAACACAACAGCATGGTCTATAATCAAACCATGTATAGAGAATCGTATATAATGTAGTAAAAAATACATTCGGATAACACTTAACAAGATTTGATTGTACAAATCTTACGGGGTTTAAAAGGGAGAATGAAGAAAACTTGAAAGAAGAATAAACACACAAAAAAACACAAGGATTTATGCGACTCAACTTTTGGCCTATGTTCACAGCGACAACAAAAAGAAATTTTACTAACTAATTTGGAGAATATAGAATGGTATAAAGGTACTCTTACACAATCATAATCCCAATACAGTCAAAGCTACTCTCTATTAAAATGTCATAATCAGTGCACAAAACTCTTACTTTTACGTTGTTTGAGAGAATTCATGGTTCTGTCACTATTGTTAAATCTACTTAATCTTACCCAAAAGCAC
Source organism: Quercus dentata (assembly GCA_028216015.1). Taxonomy (NCBI): domain Eukaryota; kingdom Viridiplantae; phylum Streptophyta; class Magnoliopsida; order Fagales; family Fagaceae; genus Quercus; species Quercus dentata. Next base: position 15,915,174 of record CP116450.1, read on the forward strand.
ATATTTAATGATAATAAGATAAATAATAATTTGCAATCAACCACCAATTAGAGAATACACTCAACAAGTGCAAATTTTGAATTATAGTTTCTCCAACAAAAGTCACAATTTTTAAAATAGGTCTCCCATTTAAACAAAACTTACTTTGTTATCTATGCCACTAATAACATGATTACCTATTTGGGTTTCATCATTTTGCAAACTAAAATATCCTCACACAAATTCTTAAACTCTCTAAAATGACCCTATCTTTTAGTAAAATAATTTTAAATTTAAAAACACAAATGGTTAAAAGAGTAAATTACTTTTTTTTTTTTTAAAGATTCTAAGTTTTAGGTTTTTTCCTTTCTCTTTTCCAATCTGAATTACCACTTTCTTATGAAAGATCCTAAAAATTTAGACACTATCTCTATCTCACTTTTAAACATTATTCCATGTTACCATACCTCTTTCTTAAATTTCTTTTAAAAAATAGATGGGTTCAAGTTACACCTGGTGTAACTCCACAAGGGTTACACCTTTTTTAAGCCGCAGATTTATGAGAGATCCAACGGATAAAAACAAAACACCATTATCCATTACAACATTAAATACTTACCTAATTAATAGTCTCTCTCTCCATTAAATATTTCTTATGTCTCTTTTTCTCTCTCCTTATTAAGTCTTTCTTTTCATTTTCTTTGCAATTTCTCCTACGTATCTACTTTCTTAGTTTTTTTCTCCCGAATATCACTTTCCTTATACCTGTTTTACAAAATGTTCAAGCAAAACTATTCATGGCAGGAGCTGCAAATAGAATAACACAAAAATTAAACAGCACAATAACTATAATAAAACCAATGCAAATAGAATAAACAGCTTAGAAGTTGAAGAAACTTGCATTAACGAAATCTCCTTCCTCCGCTTACTCAAGAAACTCTGCAAAGATTGCTCCCTCATCATCAACAAATGAATTTGTAGGGAGTTGAACCTGGGGCTGGGACCACTTATCTTCTACTATAGATTTTAACTAACTCTTCCACATTAGAAAGTTAACAATTAAGACATTTAAGAAAGAACGTATTATGATCAAAGCACTAATATTGCTCCTACAAATAATTGTATTATGCAATGAGTCTAATCACTCTACTAATAATATGATGTAACAGATGTTATCAAAGTTCTTTGAAAAATAAAAAATAAAAAAACCTAATATTTGTCCAATTGAGATTCCTAATGCACATTAAAGAAATTTTAATATAGAGTTTTAAAGAGCAACCAATTGACAACAGAGTTAGCTTTTCCATGTAGAGAAATACTCTTTTGACAGAGCCCAACAAGGTGTCTTTCGTTTGAAATGATTCTTATTATTCAATGATCACTTGAGTGGTGCCTAAAATCTTGAGAGAATTACTATTAAATTTATTCCATTAATATTTCCCCAGTTAAGAGAAATAATTTAAACTACAAAATGTCAATGCCTCAGGCGAGTATTAGGATTACTCCAGTGACATCAAACAAATATGGTCATATAAACATTAAATTTCATACAAAAACAATACAACTATTACAAAACACAAAGGTGAGAGATTCTATGAGGACCTCTTACATTGTTAGCACTAGTTATTAGAATTAAAATGACAGAGAGAGAACCCAAAGATGGAGAAGCAAAAGCTGCTGCCTCCAGTTCATGCTTTGTCAACAGCCTGGTTGTGGGACAAAATTTTATATTTACAGATGCAGTAGTCTCAATGGATTCTGCCTCTGCTGATCTTAAGGAAAAGTGGGTTTTAGTTGCCTCTATAGTTCTGCTAATAAATTCTGATCTCGACATATAGTCCTTCATGCGACACTATAGCAAGTAAAACCCTTCATCAGCACATTTGGTCTACTACCATACCAGTCCCTTGAAATGAATCCAGCCAGGCCCTCTATGAAAATAACCAGTTATCCAATGAGTGCAATTACTTCCGTATCATGGAAATACGCATAAAAGAAAATGCAATTCAAATAGTACATCCCAATAAGATCTCCTCATTTAGTTGTCTGATGCCATTTGCAGCTCCTGCCATGAATATTTTTGCTTGAACATTTTGTAAAACAAGTATAAGGAAAGTGATATTCAGGGAGAAAAAAACTAAGAAAGTAAAATCGTAGGAGAAATTGCAAAGAAAATGGAAAGAAAGACTTAATAAGGAGAGAGAAAGAGACATGAGAAATATTTAATGAGGAGAGAGATAATGAGGAGACTATTAATTAGATAAGTATTTAATGTTGTAATGGATAATGGTGTTTTGTTTTTATCCGTTGGATCTCTCATAAATCTACGGCTTAAAAAAGGTGTAACTCTTGTGGAGTTACATCAAGTGTAACTTGAACCCATCTCTTTAAAAAAATATTACGGTTATATTATATATATTTTTTAGATAGATGACTTCTCCTCTTTGAATTCCAATGCCTCTACAGGGGAGTTGAGAAAAAAATCAAGAGTCAAAATAAAGAATTAGGACACAATCTATATCTCACTTTTAAATATAACCACACTAAATCTAAGATAAATAAAAAAGAGCCTCATTGCACTCGTGAAGCGTGTGGTGAGGCTCGTGTTATATACTATTTTACCTTATTGCAGCAGTAAATCAATGTATTTACTTTCATTTGAATTCATTTATTTAGATGATCGAAAGTTTTTATGATGTCGTCTTCAAACTAAATGTCTCATCATAGTACGAATCAATAATTTTTTTTTCTCATTATATTTATATTTTTAATCTTTTCCATAAACACAAGTTTATAGTATTAACTTTTGCATGCAAAATGATCATTTCTGTTGTCTTTACATTAATGAATAAAGAGATGATTTGAACATGCATATGAGATGGCAATTTAGCCCCGCCTTGCTTGACCTACCCCTCTCTACTTCGCCTCACGCGAGTTTTTCCCATCTAGTAAAGGTGGTGGGGTAAGGATGAGACAAGATTTTAGCACCGCACCACCGGGCAGGGCGGGAATGGGTTTAGACTTTTTAGATCCAACCCGTCCCGCCCCATCCCCGCCCCGCCTCACTTATTTTATTCTACCCAACAAGGCTTTCTACTTGAGCTAGGCGGGGCGGGGATCGGGAGGCGAGGCGGGTTGGGTCTAAAAAGTCTAAATTTATCCCCGCCCCACTCGGTGGTTCGGGGCTAAAATCTTACCTCATTCCCGCCCCACCACCTTTGCAAAGCGAAGAAAACCCGCATGGGGCGAAACGGGGAGGGGCAAGTCAAGTAGGGCGGGGCAAAATTGGCATCCCTTACACATGTTCAAATTATCTCTTTATTCATTAATGTAAAGACAACATAAATGATCATTTTGCATGCAAAAGATTAAAAATATAAATATATAGGGAAACAAATTATTGATTCATACTATGATGAGACATTTAGTTTGAAGATGACATAATAAACAATTTTGATCATCTATATAAATGAATTCAAATGTAAGTAAATACATTGATTTACTGCTTTAGCAAGGTAAAATAGTATATAACACTAGCCTCATCACACGCTTCACACGTGTGATGAGGCTTTTTTTTTTTTTTTTTTTTTTTTTTTTTTTATCTTGGATTTAGTATCATAATGTTTAAAAGTGAGATAGAGATTGTGTTCTTAATCTTTATTTTGACTCTTGAATTTTTTTTCTCTCAACTCTCATGTAGAGGCATTGGAATTCAAATAGAAGTCATCTGTCTAAAATATATATATATATATATATATATATATATATATATATATATATATATATATATATATATATATATAACCATAGTATTTTTTTTTTTTTTTTAAATTAAGAAAGAGTAAGGTAACATGAAATAATGTTTTAAAGTGAGATAGAGATAGTGTCTTAATTTTTAGGATCTTTCATAAGAAGTGGTAATTTAGATTGGAAAAGAGAAAGGAAAAAAACCTAAAACTTAGGAACTTTTAAAAAAAATAGTAATTTACTCTTTTAACCCATTTGTGTTTTTAAATTTAAAATTATTTAACTAAAAGATAGGAGCATTTTAGAGAGTTTAAGAATTCGTGTGAGGATATTTTAGTACGCAAAATGATGAAACCTAAACATGTAATCCTGTTATTAGTAGCATAGATAACAAAGTAAGTTTTGTTTAGATGGAGACCTATTTAAAAAATGGTGACTTTTGATAGAGACAAACTATAAGTCAAATTCTACACTTGTTAAGTATATTCTCTAATTGGTGGTTGATTGCAAATTGAGAATTTTGAAAGTGGGTTATGGGTATAAGAACTTTAAGGACTATTTGTCTAGCCTTGAATGGGAATGTGTTTTCCTCGAGTTTAAAATATGACAAATTTTAGCTATAAAATTGGTTATAACCTTAGGCTACAACCTTAATAAAATAAAAATTGTTATATATTTTAAAAATCTAACCATTGATTTTCATGTTCTTTACGCTCTTAATACACATGTCAAATTTTGTGTCAATCGGAAATTATTTACAATATAATCTATAAGCTTATATTTTATACATGATTTTAAACTACAAAAACTTGCAATTTAAACAATTTATTGATGACATAGCTATTGATCTTTAATTTTTTAAAAAATTTTACAAGTATTGAGGATATAAGAAGAATATGTAATTCAATGGTAAATTTATCAAAATTCACCTCCAATAAAAAACATTGAGTAAAGTTGTAATTTTAAATTACAACTAATTTTGTAACTAAACTTTGTCACTTATAATATGAAAATAAATTATTGTATATGATTGAATTTATAAGAGTGCCACCGAAGTTGTGTTGAGTATAACAGATGGCTAGGTGGCCCATGTAAGGCTTGTGATGGGCTGGATTTTTGGAAGATTTTGAGGCCTTCCTTTGTTTTGGATCTGAGTTTTATTTTCTATTAATAAAACTCAAAATATGAAATAATTGACTTGGCACTATTATTTTAATAAATTTTTTTAGTAAATTAATGACATGTCATAATCTCAACCATCTATTATTTAATGAAAAATCAAGATTAAGAGTATTCCATTTGGTTGAGTATTCTAGAAACTTCAAAGGATCTTGATCCATCATATGTTAGTTTGTAGTATTATTCATCCAAGGCATTAGTAACAGAGTTATTGAGTAAATTTGATTACCATTCGGTTTATGTTGAAATTTTCAAATACTTTTTTTTTATATATTATATGTTAGATTTAGAGTATTATCCCGGACGCAGTTATATTATTTTAGTGCATTGGTTTTTATAAAAAATTACATGTTTGTAACGTTTTTTTTTTTTTAATACAAAATAGAAATTCTACTCTAACCTAATCTATATGTATATGTGTGTAGAGCTCCCTCTTGGAAACTTGAACCCCGACTCTTGCCCCTCACACTTCATAAGCACTTATACTTGTGGAATGACTATTGCATCAAGGGTGTGTAGTAATATTTTTATTTTCAACAACGAAAAGACCCTAATCTAATGATATGTTTACAATCCCAGTAAACTGAAACAGTTTCTTTTATTTACAATTGTCATATTAATCTGAAAATGCCTCATCAAATCTAACTGATACCTCAAAAAGTTCTAGTAAGATTTTCAGTTGTTTCCATCAGCTTTCAGGAAGAAGAGCACACTGGTCGAGTGCACAGGGTCTATTTTCTTAGGGTTGACCCAAGTAATATTTTTCTTAGGGGTGACTTTTGAATATCTTCAATAGATTGTAGAGTATAAAAATTTTCAAATACTTTGGACAAGCCCATTGGGCCATGACTGATGGCTCTCCTCTCTACATGGGGACCAAGCTGTTTAGTCTGAAGTCTTTGAAGGCATTGGGTCATCAGCTATCCAATTAAAGTACGCTCGAACAATTAATTGTCGATAACTTTTTTTTTTTTTTTTTTAGAATCAGCCTTGTAGGGCATATTATTGAATAGTTAAAAGATTTGTTACAAAAGTGTTATAAATATCAGAAGGAACAGACGTCATCCATAGTACAATAGGAAAAGAAAGTCTCTCTTTTGTTTAAAGTATGAGCCAAAGTATTATCTTGTCTAATTGTACAAGAAAAAGAAAAGTTTTGTAATAAGTTAGTTGAAGACACAATGTCTTTAACAATGTGACCAAAGGATAATTGGAGTAAATTTTTACTTTGAAGAGCATTGATAGAAGTTTTACAATCTCCCTCCAAGATTGAACTATGCAGATCCAATTTTTGTATAAAGTTGTGGGTGCAAGTGCCCGCGACGAGTGGTTTCCTCGTGGAAAGTACGCCTTGGCCTAGAGTGGACTGGGTAGAGGGTGAAAAATGGAGTCGTCACCTAGTTTAGGTCTATGAACCAAATTGGGCCTTTTGGACCACTCATTTACTTGCATAGGTTTGCATACCAAATTATGGATCCAGAGTTTGGGTACAGCTTGGAAAAATGTTAGGTACCCAAAACTGCCTGGCTTGTGAGCCAGCCTCCATTATATGTTACTAGGTCATGTTTAAATAAAGAGTTTATTATGAGAGCCATAATCCTTAACCTAAACATACATCATGCACTTAATGAAAATAACATACAAAACATGCTGAAAATCACATAACAATATAAAAGGAAACAAATAAAACACAATCAAACAGATTATATTAAAAAATGAAAAGATAACAATTACTAAAACACACAAGGAAAAAAAAAAAAATCAAATAAACCGAACATGGTGTAAGGGACATATTTTTATATAATTGGCATATCTTTTGACAAAACACACTTTGCTTGTATTTTGGTAAATCTAAGTAGGTTCAAGATAATCATTATAAGTGGTTACATTGAAGACATGATTACTCAAGAACTGCTCAAGAAAATGGCAATCTGCAGGTCTCGATACCTTCTCGATAGAAGCTCAATCTGTCGAGATTCATTAAAACTCAACACATCTCTCGATCTATCGAGCTTACGAGATTCGGACTATAGCCAGTAACGTTTTTATTCTAAAAGGTTATTTGTTTATGAGTTTGTATAATTCTTATTAGACTAAGAAAGCCCAAAGTTTGTACATAACTATTTGGAATAGGAGAACCCATTGAGCTCCTATTTAAATAAGGAAGTGGAAAAAGAAAAACCTAACCCTAAAGAGTTTTATAAGGTTTTCTTTTTGAAACCCTAGCCTCTTTTTACAGAAAAAAGAGTTCTTGCAACGTTTCTTGTACACCTTTGGGTTTTGTAACCAACCAAAGTCTTTCACACCATCATTGAAGATCTTATTGGTGTTTCTATGTGAAGTTATTGCAAATCAACTACATCAATCAAAGGGTTGTTGTGGAGTTAGTCATGTACTGGGATTCATGCATTGAATGGAAAAATTACCACTACAATACAAGTCCAATTGGGTATTAGGGTAAGGGTTCAATAATAGGTTAGTATTTCGGGATAGGCTAAAGGGTTTGGTAAGATTCTTTATACTTTTAACCGCTTGTGATTGATAATAGTGGATTCTTAGGAGTGGTGACCTTAAAATCACCCGGTAGGGTTTTGCCTCGGTGGTTTTCCCCATTCTTAAACAAATCACCTGTGTCAAATTTATTTTCCACTGCATTTAAATAATTTGATGATTTATTTGTACTGCCATGCTATTGCATGAAATTTGATTTAATTAATTAACTTGGGTAATTAATTAATTAATTGTAAGGGGTCAATTCATTTTAACCCAACACATGGAACACAATAGTTTAGGTAATCACAACTCAAAAGCAAAACATTTTGAAATTTTTTTGAGAAATCAGATTAAGAATAAGTTTTCTAGCTTAGTTTTGTGCTAAAAAGGTTACAATAGTTAGAAAAAATGTGCAAAGGTGTTGTGGTGAGTTTAGAAAAGAGAGAATAGAGTTTTGAAAGCATAGAGGCACTCTTTCTAGTTAGAGTTTTGATTGGAGACATAAGGTGAGTATTTATACATTAAAACTGATGTTCCCAAGGGTTTAGGGGCCGGCCCCCATCAAAGAATTGATATTTCGAGGGTCCAAAATCATTTTTTAATGACTTGGAAACATGCCTGCATATGTAGGTTTCATGGGTGAGCACACTCCCTTGATTCATGCATACGCATGCTCCCCCAAAACCCTAATTTTGATTATTGTATTGGCCCATTTTCAAACAATCATAACTCACTAAATAAATTCAAATTAGGCAAAGTTTATGTTCAAATTGAAGCCCGAAATGTCTACTTGCCAATGAAACAAATATCACTCAAAACCTCTTTGTGGATCAAAATTTATAGTCAAAATAGTGATCAAAGGTCATTTTTAGTATCGTTTTCAAAATGATTTAAGCACTTTTGAGCTGTGATTACTTCCAAACTATTTTGAACTTTTTAATTACCCTTAATTGACATATGTCAAGCTTATCATTGGGGCCGAGGACCAAAGATTATTAACGGGTACAAAATGAGATGTCTACAAAAGTGCATTGCTCTTCTAGTAGTAAGAGTTTCCAATTTAACCATTGAAGATGGCATGGGAATAATTTCAAATAAAGTTGCCAAAACTTCTCATTGAGAGTTGCAAACAACTATTCTAATACTCGCTACATTTAAATCTTCAAACATGGCTCCATTAAAATTAGTTTTTCACTTACCCGAATCAGGTGGCTTTCACACAACCTTGCTAGGGCGAGGTTTTGTCTGACACTTAACCCGTAGCTGTTGAAAGTGCACTGCTCTTCTAGTGGTAAGAGTTTCCAATTTAACCATTGAAGATGGCATGGGAATAATTTCAGATAAAGCCGCCAAAACTTCTCATTAAGAGTTGCAAACTACTACTCTGATACCCGCTACATTTAAATCTTCAAACATGGCACCATCAAAATTAGTTTTTAACTTACCTAGATCAGGTGGCTTTCGCACAACCTTGCTAGGGCGAGGTTTTTTCTGACACCTAACTTGTAGCTGTTGAAATTTTTGAGATGTTGTCCTATTGTATGCAAAAACCTTAATTGATTGTGTGATGTGTGTGGGGTGTTGAGTCCCCCACTCTAGTTTTATTTCTCCTAGTCTACAAAGACCAACAAATCATGGCAAAGAGTTCAGCCCCTTTGGGAAAGGTTAGATCCCCCATGTTTTATTTCTCCTAGTCTACAAAGACCAACAAATCATGGCAAAGAGTTCAACAAAGATCAACAAAAGAATCTAGCGGGTGATTTTCAACATTCAATTCACAAAAATCCTTACACCATACAAATTTGACGTTTTCACAACCCCACAATACATGGAAAGTTGTTTCAGGTTCTCTCTTACAACTTCAAATTGGAGAGGAAGCTACTTTTCTCTTTACCAAATTCACCATAGTTGGCAACAAATTGGTACAAGCTCTCCAAACGAAGGTCTTCACCTTATTGGGGACTCTTTAACTGCCACACACCTACCCAGAATTATTTTTGAGGCCTCAGAATTTGAAATTGAAGTTGTATCTACCACCCAAATTATAAAGGAGATGGTAACTTGACTTCATCGAGTAGGCACCATTCATTGTTTTTCTGGCCAAATCAAGATGTCTTCTTAGGGAGTCATGCAAATGGGAATATACTTAAATTCTTTGGGCTTCAAACAATTGATCAATTAGATTAACATTTCACCATCTTAAATCTTCATCTACCAATAGATCAACAATGGCACCTACAGGTAGCATAGTTGGAGGTGACACCACCCTTCTATAATCATCACTAGGCAACCAATTATCATGGTAGATTTGGGTTAAGCAACCATTCCCTATTCTCCACTTGGCCCCAGTGGTTTTACACTTTCGAGCTTTAAGGATGCTTTTCCATGCGCAGAAACCTGATTTTACATTTGCATCAAAAATAGTACTCAAGGAAAAGTATTTTGCCTTGAAGACCTTGTAAAACAAAGATGGCATGTCATGTATTAGCCTCCATACTTGTTTAGCTAGCGTTGCCTCATTGAATTTCCCCAATTCTCTAAACCCCATGCCACCTTTAAATTTAGGTAGACATAAAGTTTCCCATTTCTTCCAATGTATCTTTCTATTATCTCCACGTTGACCCCTCCAAAACTTCTAAATCATGGCCCCAAAACTAAATCATGGCCGCAATATCATTGCATAAACCCACAAGTGGCTTAAAACAACTTATAGCAAAAGTCAATATAACTTGCACTACAGCTTTTAATAAAACTTCCCTTCCCGCTTGAGATAAAATTTTTCTTTCCGCCCTTCCAATTTACTCCAAACTCTCTCCGTAATGAAGTTTAAGCTTTCCCTCTTATTGTTTCCAACAACAGTAGGAAAACCTAAGTACTTTTCATATTCTTTGAGTTCAGGGACCCCCAAAAAGTATTTGATAGAATTTTTAGTAGCTTCAAACTTTGATTTACCAAAAAATAAATTTGTCTTCTCTTTGTTTATCTACTAACCTGATGCTTCTTCAGAATGGGTCCAAGTATTCTAAATTGCTTGAACATCCCCCAATCTAGCACGACAAAATAGTAAACTATCATTGGCAAAAAACAAATGAGATATTTGAGGGCCATGTTTGCATAAAGAGAAGGCTATGAGATTACCCATCTTAACTTCTCGTTGAATTAGGACATTGAGACCCTCGGAGCAAAGTAAGAAGAGATAAGGTGACAAATGATCACCTAGTCAAATTCCTCTTGTGGGATGAATGTTGCCTTCAGGTTCACCATTTATCAAAATTGATAATGTGACTGACCTGATATATCCCTTAATCATACAAATCCACCACTCATGGAAACCCATTTTTGCCATCAATTGCTCAAGAAAACTCTTAACTCCACCCTATCATATGCTTTACACATATTGAGCTTCATTGTCATGTACCCTTCTCCTCCAACTTTCTTTTTCTTCATATGGTGCAAGGTCTCAAAAGCTACAAAGATATTGTCCGAAATTGCCTTATCAAATTGGAAAGCACTTTGGAATTCTGAAATCAAACTTGGTAAAATACTTTATAACCTGTTGGCTAACACTTTAGAGATCAATTTATATAAAATATTACATAAAGCAATGGGGCAAAATTTTGTTACTCTTTTTGGACTTTTTATAATTTCCAAGAACATTATAATTCAATTGGTTGGCACTTCATGGTATGTCTATAACATCCACGAATCAAATCCCCCTTCCTCTTTTGTAACTTTCAAATTATCAAATAAAAAAAAATCAATTGTAACACTCATTTTGGTCGCCATACAGCAATTCATAGTTTCACACTAGCCTTAATACACTTCTATTCTACTAGTCCATTCATGAGCTCCTTACATTAAACTCTTTAATTCTTTCCCATTTTAATAAAAAATATATTATTATTATTATCATTATTATTTTCTCTCCACACTATGTTTAAAATTTTTCCTCGCCTCTAGCCAAATCGCATAATCACCATCATAAAACTGTTGCATAACCAAATTTCCTTAGCCACTGTCAAAATCCACAGAACTAACCACTGCCTCACAGATCCAATGACCAAGCCAAAAACCAAAATCATGACTCATCTTTGTTGTCGCCTACCAAAAATCCAAACCACAAATCACCACCCAAACCCTACCATTGTCCTCCATCTCTACCAAATTGTGTGGATTAGTCACTGTTATGAACAGTGACTCAATTGAGACATTGTTCATTATTAATTTTTTTTTTTTTGGGACAAATTATTGTGCTTAATGCAAGTTGGTTCAAGGGGAATTTAGTTATAATTTTGGCTAAGTGACCGTTTGGATTGGCGTTTCACGTGTTTCACATTTGCGTTTTCTTCTTTTTTTTTTTTTTTTTGACCAACGCCTTTTACATTGTTCATGAGAGATGAACAGTGGATTAAAGCAAATAAAGTGTGAATAAATAGAGACATGTTTAAATAGTGTTTTGTGAGTGTGAATAGTAATCGGAAATTATTTTTTTATTGTTTTCAGTTTTCAACAAAAAGAGATATCCAATTGGCTGTGACTGATGGCTCCCCTTTCTACATGTGAACAAGAATCAAAAACATGAGACATGAACAAAGCATTAAAGCAAATAAATAGTGTTTTGTGAGTGTGAACAGTAATCGAAAATTATTTTTTTATTATTTTCAGTTTTCAATAAAAAGTGGTATCCAATTGGCTGTGACTGATGGCTCCCCTTTCTACATGTACTACGCCATCTTTGGAATTGGCTGTGACTGATGGCTCCCCTTTCTACATGTACTACGCCATCTTTGGTTCTTGAAGGATTAAGTTTCCAAATAAAAAGAAAAGAGGTATTTTAGAATACCTCATGTCCTGTTTGATCTTTGATCTGCCCCAGTTCTCGAACCCAAGATATGGCACTAGTTATTTGTAACCAAACCATTGTGCTACTTTGAGAACCAGTTACATCACTCGCATAATTAACTTTATCAACATTGGTCCTGCGCAGTTTAAAATATATCAAAGAGAATAATGACAGAATTATAAATAATAATTAATTATCAATTTTCTTCCTCTCTATATATTAAGAGGTTTCAAAAAAATGTAAAAAATACCCTTAATCTAATTAGATAATCCTTATTCTTAAAAAATAAAAAATGGGGTTCAAATTGTAAATCAACAAAATTTAAAAAAAAAAAAAAAAAAAAAAAAAAAAAAAACTACCAAACAAACTTTTTTTCTAAAAATTAGCACAATAAACCAGTAGTTTACTCAATTTCAAATCTTAAATTTTAGATTATGTTTGGTAACAGTTCTTGTTTTTTATTTTTTCAAAACTTTTTTGAGAATATAAAGAAAAAAAAAATTTCTTATATTTTTGAAATTAAAAACATGTTTGGTTAGTTGAAATTAAAAAGATAGTTTTTTTAATAAAAAAATAAAAAATACTAAAATATGTTATTATTAAGATTTGAACTTTAATGCTAACTCATTAAATGAGTTAGATTCATTAAATATGCGTATTTTTATTAAATTTTGAAAATTAGAAATTGAAACTAGCCTTTTGTATATTTTTAGTTTCCTTCACAAATTGAGTTTTGAAAACAGTTTTTATTTTTTGTCTATTTTGGGTTGCCAAACAAGTTTTTTAGTTTAAAAATAGAAAATTGTTTTTGAAAACAAAAAATAAGGAGAAAAAACAGTTATCAAACATACTCTTAGTTTCTTTAAAAAAAAAAAAAAATCCTCTGTAACCTTACCAACAATAAATAAATTCAAATTGAAAAATTACATTAAACTAAAAAAAAAAAAAAAAAAAAAAAAAAACACTCATCACACGTGTGGAGCACATGTGATAAGAACTATAAAATTTTGTTGTCAATATCCTAATTCAGGAGAAATTGACGATAGATTCTTAAAATAAATAAATAAAATAAAATAAAAATAATTGACAATAGCCACCTTACTCATTAAATATCTTTATTTTTTTTTTTTGAAGATACTCATTTAATATCCTAATTGAAGTAAAGAATGAATAATAACTCGCCAAACTTGATCAATAGTAGTAGTACTTGTGGGTATAATAGTTTTTTACCAAAAAAAAAAAAAGGAAAAGGTAAATTACTTTATAAAACCTATTTTCGATGTATTTCATTTAAATTTTAAAATGTTTCAAAAAACTTCTAAAAATGCTTTTTTAAAACTTTATAATTTCAAATCGTTTTATTTTATTTTTGATAATTCAACATTTGGGGTGAGAGGATTTGAATGCTAGAAGTAACTCTTAGATAAGGTTTTTTTTTTTTTTTTTTTTTTTTTTTTTTTTTTTTTTGAGAAGAAGATAAGTTTTAAATTAAATTTTAAATTTTGGATTAAATTTCTTTTTTTTTTTTTTTTTTTTGAAAAAAAATGGAATAAATTTCATTTTAATTAGTTAGTCATATGATATATACTGGTACTGGGATTAACAGAAAATTTAATTAAATGTGGTAATCAAAATATGGGTATTAGCTAACTCAGTTAGTAGTATTCTACAATAAACCTAGGAATAAGACTACACCAAGAGTTTTGAGAGAATTTTTTAGTCTATTGGCTAAATGCGCCTGTTAATGAAGTAAACCTTCCCCCCCACCCAAATAAAGAGAAGGAAATAATAAGTGCCGATTAATGTAAGGTGCCGATATCAATCATCCATATCAATTGAGTTCAAGTCTATGACATTATCTAAAAAGAAGTTCAAGTCTATGATTTTTTTTAAGGGTCAAGTAATTTGTTAGAAAGGTTTCTAAAAAATTTTTAAAAAAAATTAATTTGTTAGAAAGAGAGAAATAGATGACACTAATTAAAAATATGAAAAATGTTATGTTCATAACATTTTTACAATACTTTCGCAACAAATCCTAAATGGTAGGTTGTTATTAGTTGTGAGTAGGAGGCAAAAAATAATTTCAGTGTTGAGTTTAAATTAGAACCAGTATAATTTATCACGTAAAATTTGTTGAAAAAATATTGTGGATGTAATACTTCTCTATAACCTTGGGTACGTAAGAAAATTACATTAAGTTGGAGTCAACCCAATATAAATTTTGTTTTTTCACTTACCAAAAGAAAAAAATTATATACTTTCTAACCTATTTTTTTGTATCTTCCAAAACAAATAAAAGAATAAAGAAAATACTCATTGATAAAGATTGAATAATACATAAATCCTTATGTTTATAGTCCAATAATTAATTGTAATATTTTATTAGCCCAATAATTACACAAAAGAAGAAAAGAAAATGTACATACATGTTATACTTGAAATATGAAATAAAATTAAATCACCTGTAAAAATAAATAAGCTTGCATTTTGATTAACTTTTTGTTGAAAGTTAGCGAAAGTATAGTTGTACTTAATAACACTACGGCTCTAGGTTCCTTTTGCGATATGGCGGGGGCGGAAAGTAAATAAGAGCAAATCAAAAATTTTCTTCTCTCCGAATGTTAGTGCCCAAGTGAAGCTGGATATTTGTCAACAACTTGGGATCCAAGCCACCAACAACTTGGGACGGTATTTAGGCTTTCCTATTCTTCACAAGGGAAGAAATGGAAATGTATATAATTTTGTAATTGAAAAGGTTCAAGATAAACTTACTGGTTGGAAGGCTCGGGTCTTATCCCCGCCCGGGAGGAGAGTTCTTATTGATTTGGCTTCCACTCCCATTGTGGAATATTATATGCAATGTTGTGCGCTTCCAGTCAAAGTGTGTAAAGTTGTGGATAAATTGCATAGAGATTTTCTTTGGGGGTCAACGGAGGAGAAAAGGAAGGTCCATCTTGTAAATTGGAATACTGACTCTTCCTAGAGATAGAGGAGGGCTCGGAATGGTGGAAATGCAGTCTAGGAATGTAGCTTATCTCGCAAAGCTATGTTGGAGGCTAGCCAATGAGCAAGATGCACCGTGGGCAAGAGTGTTGATGAGCAAGTACTTTACGGACCAGAGAATTACCGAAGCGGGTAGGAAACTCCCTTGTTCCAAGACATGGGCTGCGTGTAAGAAAGGGGCCCATGTCTTTAAGAGTGGTCTTAAATGGGTTATAAAAATGGAGCCTCTACCAGTCTCTAGGGTGACTTCTAGCTCCCTTTTGGCTCTCTGAGATCCTGTATTCAAGGCCTTCTGGCTAGAGATGAAGCTGATTTGGTGGTAGCAGATATTAGAAACCAAGGCGATGAATTGGTTTCAAAGTGTGTTATCCTTTGATCTGCTGGAAGAGTTGTGCAATCAGATTCAAGAAGTTCCCTTCTCCTTGGATCAGAACACAGAGGATGTCTCTTGTTAGGCCTATTCAAAGGATGGTTCTTTTACATTAAAATCTGCCTATTTATTAGCTAAAGGGTTAAACCCCTTGAACCCTTCGTCTATCTCCTGTGAATGGATTTGGAAGGCTACAACAACGCCCGGGATAATGTTCTTTTTATGGTTAAGCATACATAATAGTGTGCCTACTTGCGAAAGTCTTTGGTTCTAGGGGTTTTACACTTGACACAATCTACCCCATCTGTCAAAAGGAAATCAAACGCTTGAAAGATATCGTTAGGGACTGTCGGTATGCAAGGAAATTTTGGAATAAGCTAGAGTGCTTTGCTAACTACGAAAGTATTTTATGGAAGATTTTGGGGTTTGGCTTCAGGTAAATTGCACTTCCATGAACTCTCAACATGGTATACCATGGAAGATCACCTTTCCCATGGGTGTTTGGCATTTATGGCTGCACGAAAACATGTACATTTTTAGGAAAGGAGTTATGGACGAGGATTTTCATATGCAATGCAGACGAAAGGCAGGTGAGTTCTTTGCCATTGCGATGAACGGGTAAGGTTTAGGCCGAGAAACACTTGCAGCTCATTTCGTGGCAGAAGCCACCACCGATTGGGTGAAACTAAATACTGATGGGTCATCTCGTGATAACGTTGGGGGGGGGGGCGGAGGATTACCGAGAAATGAACATGGCAACTGGATTAATGGTTTCGCCAGAAATTGTGGGAAGGTGAATAGTATCATGGCTGAACTTTGGGCTCTTCGGGATGGGTTACAAATGGCAACAATAGAAAATATACATAATCTTATTGTTGAACTTGATGCTCTTGTTGTTGTTCAATTGATGGAAAACTCTATTGTTAACTTTTCTCTTGAACCCTTGCTTACTGATTGCAAGCTCCTCTTGAGGAAGTTCCCAAATTTGTGAGTTAAGCACGCCTACAGGGAAGCAAATCAATGTGCGGACGCCTTAGCTCGTATTGGTAGTACTAGTGATGTCCCTTTCATTTTGTTTGCCCATCCACCACCTATGGTGGATCAGATTTGCTCCCTGGACATTGGAGGGGCCTTTTGTAACAGATTGATTTAGTTTTCATGCAATTATCTTCCTTTACCAAAAAATAATAATAATAATAATAATAATTGGTTCTTTAAAAAGTTGAACAAAAATAAATAATCTTAAAGTTTTAAGGAAAAAAACTAATTTAAACTCACATGAATATAAAACTATAAAAATGAAATATAACCTGTCAAAGTAGAGAAAAATTAAATAATTAGGAGGAAAATCTATAATGATCTATAATTTAAAAAAAAAAAAAAAAAAAAGTTACTCAATGTTATTACTATATCTGATATTGAAAAGATTTATATTCAAGAATTCCACATAAAGATGATGAATAATGTCATTAGTATTTTCATCTACAATATAAGAAATCTAATATAATTTTTTTTTATTTATAAAATCTAATATAAGTTTAGAATACAAACATATGTTGAAAATTATTATTAAAAAAAAAAAGTTATTATCTAAACTTTGTTTTTTTGAATTGAAGCAAATTAATGGTCCGAGTCCAAGATTGTTCGATTCGGACACAAGTTGGGGTGTTATGGTTGTACCATATGGTACAACATAAAAATATATTGCCTACAATATTCCAATGGGATCAATGCCAACATAAAACCCAAAAAGCCAATAAGTCGTCAACAACAACAATAGCAACAACATAGCAACTGCAGAATGGAGGCAACATGATCGGTGGACCTAATCCTCCACCTGCTCCACATTGGACCATTCCAAAATTAGACCCCCTAAACCTAAAAAATAACCAAAATCCCCCCCTAAGCCTTTAAAAAACCAAGATAGCCCCCCTAAACCTAAACAATGCCTGAAATACCCTCAAAAACTAAAAAATGACCGAAATACCTCTAAAACCTAAAAATAATCAAAATACTCCTGAAACCTAAAAAATGACGAAAAATACCCTCTAAGCCTAAAATAATGACCAAGAAACTCCCTAAACTAAAAATAAAAAAAAAAATAAAATGACCGAAATATCCCCTAAGTCTAAAAAAAGAACAAAAGTACCCCCATAAACATAAAAATGTTTGAAATACCCCTAAAGTCTAAAAAAAAAAACCAAAATATTCCCAAAACCTAAAAAATGACTAAAATACCTCTTAAACCTAAAAAATTACCAAAATACCCCAAAACCTAAAAAGTGACCAAAATACCCCTAGTCATTTTTTAGGCTTATGAGATATTTTGGTCAATTTTTAGGTTTCGGGAGAATTTCAATCATTTTTTACATTTCATGGTAATTTTGGTCATTTTTAGGTTTAGGGGGGTGTTTTGCTCTTTTTTTAGGCATCAAGGGTATGTTAGTCATTTTCTAGGTTTTAGGGGTATTTTAGTCATTTTCTAGGTTTCGGGAGGGGTATTTCGGTCATTTTTTAGGTTTAGGGGAAAAACAAACAGCTAGAATAGGTTATGTTAAAAACAAAAAATAAAAAAATAAAAATTTGAAAAATAAAAATTCTAATTTAAAACCTATAGCAACGGTTTTAAAACTACTATAATTAGCCTATTAGGTCATTTAAAGAAGAAAAAGAGTAAACCCTATGGCGGCGGTTTTAAAACCGCCGTAATAGGTCATTTATAGAAGAAAAAGAGTAAATCCCATTACATTGCTTTTAAAAGCGCAGTAATAGGTCATTTACAGAAGAAAAAGAGTAAATCCTATTATATCGCTTTTAAAAGCGCTGTAATAGGTCTTCAATATGAACAAACCTATAAGGGCGCTTTTAAAACCGCCGTAATAAGTCATTTGTAGGGGAAAAAAAAAGTAAACCCTATTACAGTGCTTTTAATTAAAAGCGCAGTGATAAATCATTTATAGAAGAAAAAGAGTAAACCCTATTTGAGTGCTTTTAAAAGCGCAATAATAGATCATTTACAAACAAAAAAAAAAAAAAAAAAAAAAAAAAAAAACAAAAAACAAAAAGTAAACCCTATTACAGCACTTGACTATTTACAGAAGAAAAGGAGTAAATCCTATTACAAAGACGCTTGCTGTAATAGGTCTTAAATATGAGCAAATCTATAGTTGCAGTTTTAAAACCACCATAATTGGTCATTTACATAAGAGAAAAAGTAAACCCTATTACAACGCTTTTAAAAGTCAATAAGAGCAAACCTATAGTGGCGGTTTCAAAACTGCCGTAATAGGTCATTTAAAATACAAAAATATATATAAATAAAAATATTAATGTAACAATAATTATTAAAAAATATAATAATTACTTGGAAATAATTATTTTAATTTGAAACCTATAGCTGTGGTTTTAAAACCGTGAATAGGCCTTTTACATATGAAGAAGTCTATAGTGGCAGTTTAAAAACTATCGGAATAGGCTATTTACAAAATAAATAAATAAAATTGAAAATTCAATCCTATAGTGGCGGTTTTAAAACGTTGTAATAGATCAACCTATAGCAATGGTTTAAAAACGCTGGCTTTAAATTGTCATAATAGATCAACCTATATCAGGGATTTCCAAAAGCATTGCTATAGGTCTCCTATAGTAGCAGTTTTAACGGTTGTTTTGAAAAGAGCCGAGAAAAAAACATCCTTGTAGGACGAGTTTTTTGTAGTGCATTTGAATGGAATTGCTAACTAATTAATTGAATTTTAGCCCATGATTAGAAACTTAACACAAGTTGGATTTGGGCAAAGACTTGGTGAGGTTAGTAGAGTTGTGGCTGAAGTTTGAAGACAATGCTTGAATATACTAGTTCGTTAGAACTTAGAACCAAATTCATGGTTCTTGATAGGTATATACATGTGCATCTATGAAATACCAATTTAGGCTGCTCCAACTGTGCCACCCTTACTGGCCATTCTTCATGCACTTCCACCACAAATTAGCCATCGTTGCACAATGGCGCTGTCCAAGGCGGTGCTCATTTGAAGAGAAGGAGAGGAATATCAAAAAACAATTGAGTCAAGACACTAACGAGACCAGAACTTTAAAGTCTTATGAGATTTGGGATTTTGGTTTTGTAAATAAGTTTTTTTTTTTTTTTTTTTTGAGAGGTATTTTGATTGTTTTTGGTTTTTGAATTAGCTGTTTTATAGTTATTTATTTACTTGACCTAGCATGATTTTACCAACACGGCCTGTTTTAGTTGGATCAATTGATGCACATGGTAAGAATTGTAGGCTTACTTGACATTTAACAGTCACTTCATTAACATGTATGAACGAAAATACCATATTGAAAATAAATTCATATATTAATATTTATTAAAAGTTTAAAATCAAAGTTTTAAAACTTACAAATCAAAAGCAAATTACCTCCAATTTAGAGGATATACTTTACATTTAGTCATAAAATTACAATCAATTCATTCCTTAGTAACATAAGACAATGTTCATGGAGCCATAGTTTTCTTTTTTCTCCCCTCTAACTGAATACAAAGGATTAAAGGAGAGGGTTAGATGATTTACAAGGCATAGAAATGTGAAAGTGTGAAAAGCAACCATATTCATGGAATAAATCAAGAAAGACATGCAGTTAATTTCTCAAATATATCTTGATTCGAGACGTGTTTTCAAGTATTGTTAGGGTAAACACTCTCAAAAAAAAAAAAAAACTTCTTGTTAGGGTAATGGTGAATTGGTGAGTGCAGTGAATTAACGATCATATTCGGATCTATCTATTGTGGTTTTGTATTTTCATTTGAAATTCAATTTGTTTTTTCTCCATCCTTTTGGTTTTAGCCGTAAATTCTAAATATGGTTGAGTTTCTGAACAGCATTCAATACTTTCTAGTTTCTAGTGATCCCCTAGAAAGTATTTATTATTTTCTTTTGTCCCTAAGATTAAGAATTCACTTTCAAACGCATATTCTGGGAGTAACTTCTTTAATCTATACTCTGAGAAGGAACTTTTGCACCTAAAGAGAAGACAGCAAAACCCCATTTTCAGAGATAATTTTAAAGAAGGGAATGATACCGTGAGACACTTCTTTTTTATTCTTTTTTTTAACTTTTTTCCCAGCTCCAAATCCTTGTGCTCATCTTTTTTTTTTTTTTTTAAGATATACTTTTCTTCTCGGAAACGCATACAATAGCTACCAAATCCAACGTCCTTTTTCCCTTTCACATCAACCTTAAATCCAAAATATTTTTTTTGCTTTAAATTAACTTTAAATCTCCTGTCTTCTTCGGGATGTTAAAGTGAATACCTAGGAACCAATTGCATTCATGCAAACAAAAGAAGCAAGAACCTTCCAGCCTTTCTCCTCCCCACACGGGATTAGAATCATTAGATGGCTAATCTTTTTCAATTTGGTATCTTTTCTGTATGACACTACCATTCAAACCATTTTTAGAATGGTAGAAAGCCAACAATTAAAAAAAACAAAACAAACAAACAAAAACAGAGAGAGAGAGAGAGAGAGAGAGATGATTTTATATGCTTTATTATCATCTAAACAAATCTTTCACTTAACTAAACTATTAAAGTTGAGCAATTTTTGATGTTTTCAATAAAGACATTCTAAATTCAAATCCCCCTTCCCAACTATCAAATTATTAAAAAAAAAAAAATTATCACTTCTAATTTTCAATTTAACGTGATTCATGCAAAATATTATTAAAATTTTTAAATATATGAAATTGTAGTTTATTTGCTGCTTATGGATATAAATTAATGAGTGGTGATAGTTACACATGGTGTGTACAGAACACATAGTTAAAACCATGTTTTTAAAACATAATTTGAGTTAAAATTGTGAAATTGTGTTTTCAAAACACAATTTTAATATTTCACAAATATAATGAAAAACATGATTTCATAAGCTTTTTGATCCGCGGTGTGTAACTAGTTGCGTGCAATACACTAATTTTACTTTTGGAGGCATTATCTACTGATTGAAACTTATCACGTAAATCTTTTTTCTTTTTGTCGACATATTTTCTAGCTTTTTGGTTTGGATTTCCTTAAACCGGTGACTCCAGTTTTGTCATTCCCTTGAGCTGGACAGGATTGTGTTTGAATTCTACTGTATGATCATTGTATGTTGAGTTCTTGGCTCCATTGCTCTTAATATTTACCAATAAAATATATTATTTAAACAAAAATATGTTGAAATATGTCTTCGGCTATTGACACCCCACAGAGAGAGAGAGAGAGAGAGAGAGAGAGAGAGAGCTTAGCACATGGCTCAAGCCCAAACTTAAAGTTAGGTTGGGCCGAGGCTATTCACTGATTGCCTAACGGACCCAACCTACTGTCTACCAAGACTACCATAATATGTACTCCAAGTTATCTTTACCAATCAACAATGGTAACGGGTCTGGAAAACAGGAAATTGGAAGAAGATAATACAAACTACAATATTAGCCAAACCCAAAATCCCCTATTTCATTACTTGAATAAAACTGAATAATAACAAGCTACATATTAGTTCTGGACCAATCCTATTTTATTGGAATTTGGGCTATAATATATTTTTTTTCTACAATAAAGCGTATAATTTTCTGAAATTTATCGATGACCAAACAACTAGTCAAGAAAAGCATAGAACCATAAACAAGTTCAAAGATAATGTATTAAGAAAGTTTTTACAAGTAGGATGGCAAAATGTCCAACCTCAAAAGGGGGATGAGACAAGGAGGGATTTTGCCTACCCTCCTTCTCTCGAGGCTATCACATCGCAAGTGTGTATGTGTGTATATTATATGTAATTTAATATTTGTTAACAAATATTCTATTTATAATTTATTTTATTTATATATATATTATATATGTGTGTCTTTAGCTCTAAATTAAAAAGTCAGTTTATTTTACTATTCAGCTTTATTTTTGTATTCATGGGTTTCTCACTATACTTTTTAGTACTATTCAAGGGTCCCACTATACTATTTCAACTAACTTTTACCTTTATTTACAATATTTTTAACAAAAAAAATTTAGTTTTAGTAAAATAAGCGGATCCCAAATAGATTTTATGTTACCATCCCAAAACACTCATCTCTCTCCCCTGCCTCTTAGCTCTTTCACCTCCATTTATCCATTTTCTTTATCATCGATGTTAGAGCCACTTCATTAGAGATGACAAAATTTCACCTTATCTCATCCCAACCTACCATGCTCCCCCATCCCACGTGGGCTTTTCTCGCCTAACATGGGATATAAGGCATTCATGATCCAAACCTACCTTGTCTCATTATTATCCCTAATTTCAAGTGAAATAAAAAGTTCACTTTACAATTAAAATTTTATTTCTTGTCTTATTTTTTACATTTTGTTAGTCATTTATTACTATTTTTTAATGTCATTTAAAATTTTAAATGAAAATATTAGATATTCCTTCTTTTTTTATACAAAATAGAAATTTTACTCTAGAATAATCTAAAGTGTATGCAATGAGTGAAACACCCTTTTGAAGATTTGAACTTGGCTAAAATTCAAGCTATGTTCTAAGCTATGTTGGTGACTTCATTGCTGACCTAAGCACCTAATGAAATTTCACGTTTCACATTGGAATAACCACTAATACCTTATGCTTTTTCATTCTTATAGAAAACATTGTCCCAGTGACCTGACTGAATGTATAGCCACTCAAAACCTGACTGAATATTCCTACTGAAAACATATATAAAGACTTTATAATATATTCTGTTAGGCATGCACCAGCAGTACGTTCAGCTTCATATAGTGCACAATACAGGTCAACAATGAGATAAGGAAATTAATAAATTTCCAGGTAGAAGAAGACTTTTTTTTTTCTTTTTTCTCTTTACTTCATTTTTCAAATTATTTCCAAGATACAAACTTAATTGAACCCCACAAAAAATAAAAAATGAGGGCCAGGGGGCTGACCAAAACCCAATTGACTACATCAAGTCATTCTCGTAGAATTAAATGTTGCCATAGGTTGTGTCATTCACCATACTATTGCAAGACCAAGGAAGGAGAGCCAAAATCAAAAAGCAAGCAAGTGACAAGGAAATTGCCATTAAAAGCTTTGTAGATAATGTGTGGCCAAACTGCTCCATCTAAACAAATGCATCAAGTTCAAGAGAACAACACGAAACATATTTAGGCCCACAGGCTTTGTTTATAATGGAATGTGGTCCTAAGCTTTCTTTCAAGGAAGAAAGCTCTTAATTTTGGACGGAATCACTTTATATATATTTTTCCGTTC
This sequence comes from Quercus dentata, assembly GCA_028216015.1. Classification (NCBI taxonomy): domain Eukaryota; kingdom Viridiplantae; phylum Streptophyta; class Magnoliopsida; order Fagales; family Fagaceae; genus Quercus; species Quercus dentata. The sequence goes on from CP116450.1 coordinate 15,939,066, forward strand.
AATGCTCTGGTCAAGCCGAAGTTGTTCCGTAGGATTGGGTTTGAATGGTAAGTGGGCCTTTGAGTCTCTCATTATTATCTTTTACCAAAAAAATTGACAAATGATAAATGAATCTAATCAAATTTTAGATCAAAATTAAAATATCTTTTTAGCTTTCAAACCTAACACAAATTGTAGCAGTTATAAACTTATCATATATATGGTAGACTTTTTCCCATAAAAAAACAAAAATAATGGTAGACTTTATTTATTTATTTTTTTTTTTAGTGATGGAATAATGGACTGATGGTAGACTTGTTCCCTAAGATGTCATATCGAAATGGTTTTCCCTTCTACCATCCATTAATGAACATAATAATTTAATAATTTTTTTAAAATAATTTGAGACCTACAACAATTGGATAGAGCAAATTTAAACCTTAGTTTTCCTCGTAAAGAAGAAGAAGCAATACCATTGAAATACTTATGATCAAATATTTTTTAAAATTGCCTAGATACATATAATTTTGTAGGAGCATGAGTGGTGCCTCTTAGCTTATTGTGAAATAGTGATAAAAAAGATACACTCAAGTCTTGTATGACATTTGACATTGTGCCTCGTATGCTTGTTTTTACACATTTGGGACTCGAATTCATGACCTTGGTTTTAATATCACTTGTCAAACTGTGAGTTGTATTACTTCGCCTCAAAACTACTCCCCTCCGTCCCACTTTGTTTGTCCTGGGAAAAAATCAAACTTTTTAAGGGAACATCATTTATTATCTTATCTACCTTTTAAAAATGTATAAGTTTTCAAAATTATCCTTAAATAAATTTATCAAAAATTTGAATTAGTAAATTAATAGCATTTGAGATTAATGCCCTTTTATTTTTAGAAACATGTTTTGGGACATCTCTAAATTTAAGAATTGGTAATGAGAGAGATACATTCAAGTCTTTTATGGCATTTGAGATCATGCCCCCATGTGCCTATTTTAAGAACTGAAAAATGCCCCCATCCCCCCTCCCCAGAAAAACAAAGGTCACTCTAGTCAGTACTCAACACATAATCACGTCTAGAACATAAGATTTTGGAAAAATAGGATTGTAATCATATAGGGGGAAGAAAAAGACTTTGAAGAAATGAACTCTTAAACATCATTAGGAAAGTACGGTTCTCTAAACCATAAGTAAGGTCTTCTAAAGGAAATACCAGGTACGTAGTACTGTATTGATGGAATGACACCAATATAATAAAATTCAGAATCATTGCTCACCACCAGTGGATACTGACAAATTCCAGCTATGGGGCCAAAGTGCACGATTTAAGATCAATAAGTAGTATAGGCTAAATAAACATTTACATGATTTGAGAATGGGCTATTATAATTATAGTATATCGAGAACTTTGTAACTCAACTGTGACTTTTTTTTTTTTTTTTTTTTTTTGATATTTTCAATAAAAATGTTTAGAATTTAAATTTTCTCTTTTCATTATAATTAAGGAATTATCAAAATTTAATATTAAATTATAGTTGTAGAAGTCTAGAAGGTCAAGGACAGGTACAAGAGAAGACAAACTAATTAAAAGCACAACTGTTCCAATCTCTAGGGTCAACAAGCAAAGAGATTTATTGGTTCTCTTCCAATTTAGCGCCTAGCATACAGATTACAGACTTGAAAGTTGTTAGGTCAAGGTTTACCATCGTAAATTAAAGAGGCATTGATTGAGGAAGTGATCACATGCACATCCCATCTCAATCTCCCTAAGCCTACAAGGCTTTGACATGGTCCAATACGTCCAAACAAAGAAAGAGACCCAGAGTTAGACGTGGCGCTAATGCGTGTATCATGAGGAGGGGAGAAGGTAAGGCTTGGGGGAGTCCCTAACTCCCAGCCTCCCCAAACCTGGGTGCCCAACAAAACCATCAAAACTATTATCCTGTTTGTATTGGTCTACTTATATATATATATATTTGTTTACCTATTTGGGAAGTCAATGAGTGACCCACAAATATCTTGTTGATATCAAGGATTATTTTTATAAACATATATTTATCTTTCTTGGACTCTTCATTTGTTAAATTATTCATGAATGATTTCCACTTGCCATTTTCAGTAATAGCATAGTTCAATTACTTGAACAAATCAATGTTTTTTTAGTATTAATTAATAAGAAACTATGTTGAAAATTTATGAAAGATAGAAAATAATATGCGAAATTTTCAAAACTTAAGAAACTAGTCTCCCTGGTAAAGTTGTTAATAATAATAACATGAAAGGGATAGAATTAATTGAATCTTGTTTTTATTAATGATAGCACAAATGATAGGTGAGTTTCTGATTTAAAAAAAGTCCAATCTATAGTTTATGTAGTAAAGTTTTAAATGGAGTCCGAATCTGATAAGGACGAGATATAAAACACATATTTTATACTAACTTCGTCCCATTTTGTTTGTCCTCTATTCCATTTTGGAATGTATATATTGTCATCTATTATAAGAATTTACTAATTCAATTTTTTGATTTTATTTAAGGGTAGTTTTGGAAACATATTAAAGGTTTTTTTAAATGATGTTCTCTTAAAAAATTTGAAAATCAAACAAAGTCATATTACACCAAACAACATCTCAATAAAGTCTTAATTTTGTTGGATTTATAAATGGGTATTAGAATGGATTGAGTGTAACTGTGTTTATTCTTAGTTATATGATAAAATGATGTCGTATGCTAGGTTTTACACCACATTTTTATAGAATTTAATTTTTTTAGATATTTTACCAAGAACTTGTAAATGAATCAATCTTAATTTGTTTATAATATTTTAATGGATGGAGAAACAGCTTTTTCAATTGTGTAACTTATTAATTATCAACCAAGAAAAATTGCAAGCTGCTTAACTAAGAAAGCTCAAATTTTACAAATATTTTTTTATTGATGAATTCTTTAAACTAGAAGAGGGGCTAACTATTTGGACTTTAAAACAAGATGGTAATTTTCTTCGGCATTTTTTACTATTTCTCCGCCCTATTTGCATAAAGGTATTTTGTGCAACTTGTTCAATACTTGAAAAACAGTAAAAAATAAATCCATATACCCTATCGTGGGAACTGTTAAAGAAGCATATATAAAATGATTACATGCTTTGAATTCATATTTACCTTGGGTTAATTAATGAAGGAAATGAACTTTTTTTTTTTTTTTTTTGAGAATAATGAAGGAAATGAACTTGAAACTAAAAAAGAAGCTATGTGAATTGGTACTTTAAAACAAGTTGATGATTTCTGTTGGATTCATAGTTTTTATTTTATTTGCAGCCCAATGTGCAATTTGTACAACTTGTTCAACAGATTGAAAATTTAAAACGAATGATTCACATACTATTAGCATCCTTTTAAAAAGACATAATATTAGCATCAAATTGTTTGTTTATACAATGATTGTATATATCCTTTCGAATTGACATTTTACCTTAATGTAATGAAGCAAATGGGCATTCCTAATTTCTTGGTCAAGCTTTTCAACAAGTTCCAGAACATCTTGCGTGATATATACTTCGTTGCAATTATAAAAATCACTCAATCCAAAGAATCAAGATAAAATCATTTAGATTCTCAAAAAAAAAAAAAAAAAAAAGATAAAATCATTTAGATAATCTTCTTGAATATTGTCCTCCAAACAGTATGAAATAATCATTATTTACGGACTATAATTATTAAAATCTTACAATACATGATACATTTTACTATACACTGACCTTTTTCTTCAACCATTTTGATGTGTATATCATAAATGTATTTTTAAACGTAAATGTATCATATACTTCATTGCAATTATAAAAATCACTCAATCCAAAGAATCAAGATAAAATCATTTAGATAATCTTCTTGAATATTGTCCTCCAAACAGTATGAAATAATCATTATTTACGGACTATAATTATTAATATCTTACCATACACGATACATTTTACTATACACTGACCTTTTTCTTCAACCATTTTGATGTGTATATCATAAATGTATTTTTAAATGTAAGTGCATACTGTATCCCATGATGTGACATGCATATCTTGCAGTATTATATGTAAAAATCATACATAATATAAAAGCCGATTTAAATGAAGCTTTGCAGTATGATATGTAAAAATCATACATAATGTATAAGCCGATTTATAATGTGGTACATTTAAATCATTTCATATTCAAATACTTAATTCTTTATATTTAGAAACAGTAATAATATGTTTTAAAATTTAAAAGTCACTATTGCACAAGTATTTTGATATAGGTCTTTTAATGTGTTGTTCTTAGTTATACATTTCTTTAAGGTAAAAACTAATTTATCTAATTATTCGTTGAAAATAGCTAAAAGGGAGAAAATAAGAGATCAAATGTAAGACCACCGTAGACAAGTCATTATAAACATTAAAGGAATATAAATAAGAAGAGAGCAGATTTTAAAAAATGAAGATAAAATCTGAAAGTTAGGTGATGCTATCAAACTGTATCAAATACCACCTAAAACTAGTCCTAAGAATGTTTGTTATTGTCAATAGCCTTGTAATTTAGTAGAATTTCTCGTTTGTAATTATTGAATTATAAAAATAAAAATAAGTTTATTGCTTGCTCAAAGGATTGTGAAAAATAAAAATATTGTGTATGAAAAAAAATTAAAAAAATATTGATAATTGGAAGGACACGGTTTACGGTCAAAACCCAATATGTATGGGATCTTGGCCCAATGAGTCCAGTACAATAAATTTGTAAAGAGTGGGTCAAAAAACTAGGTCCTAATGAGTTGGACAATGGCTAGTACTGAATTAAATGATAATCAAACACAGATAAGAGGTTCTGATATCAATGGACTTTCAGTCCGAGGAGGTCGCACTTGTATAAATTGATCACAATTGGATACAAAGATAATTTAGATTGTTATAGTATTCTTTTTCTATTTTTCCGATCCCTATCTCATGGAGGGTCTCTCACATTATATAGTTTCCTTTGGATCATCTTGATCCTATACTTATTGATCATCCGAGCCCTTACTTGAGTACCTATCCCATCGGACACTCTCTTTGGTTTTCTGTGAGTTGTGGTGGCCAAGGCAATACTGTTTAGAAGTCTTCTCCACATAAATACGGCAAGAAAAGTAAAGCTGCGATTGCATTTAATGCGGTGGTAGCAGCTTTCCCCTAGATATTTTTAGATTTCCTTCTTTCTCATATGTTCATGAGGTAAATCTTTATCACCGAAACTCCTAGAAAGTCATCGTGATTATTGGAATACGTATTTGAGACGAATTTATCATATCCAAGGAGATATTCCTCCTCGGACTATCCTCCTATCCGTATTTCGCTCATTAAATCCTAGGTTTGAACCATTCATTACCATTCACTCGTCCTCAATCAAGGCCCCAGGCCTAATATATAATTTGGGCCCTTAACCCTACAATAATAACAGGGGAGAGTTAAAGTGTTAGTAATCGGATAATAATACATTCATTTACTATTCCTATCCAGCCCCATTGGTTCCTAACATAAAGGAAGGCTGTGTGAAATAATTATACATAAAGTATATATGTTTGTGATATGCATGATATATGTTATTTTATATTTAAAAAAGAAACTAAAATTAAGTTTTTTTTTTTTTTTTTTTTGAGGGAGAAATTAAAATTAAATTAGTCAATACATAATTCAAAATAATTTTTTCATATGGGTTACAGTTAATATTCTTCATTCATTTATATCAATGATTTTTATTAAATAAATTAGACATTACACATTTGGGTTATACTAAAAATTTTATTAATTATGAAATATTAAATATTTAAAATCGCTTTTCATGTCTAAACATATACAAATTTATACAATAAAATTTTAACAATAATAAAAATTACAGGAAAAACCTTAGCTTTCAAATATGACAAATGCAACAAACATCTCTAATCCTAAACCACAAAAAGCATAATTGTGATTTCTTCTCAAACTAAAAAATAAAAACACATTGTCTTTATTTTAATTCTCCAAATGCCAAAAAAAAAAAATCTTTAAAAAAATGCTTTTATTAAAGAGAATTATATATCATTTATCAAGAAAATAATATCTTGAATACACTTTGCTTTAATGAGCTACCTATAACATAAGAGTAAGATGCTTTAATGAGCTACCTATGACATAAGAGTAAGAAGAAGGAAAAAAAAAAATTCATTAGTCATTCACATAAATATAGGATAATTTTTTTAAAATCTAAGGGTGCCATTAGCTTTTTTTATATATAAATTTTTTATTTATAGGAGGGAGAGGGGTATTGGGACGATAGTCCCTCCCCTCTCATTGTTGTTTTAATGTGTATTATAATACAACAATGTCATGTGGTTTAGGGGACATAGTGACATAACACAACTCCTAACAATGACATAAGAGATTTAAGTGTGGAAAAATTTTAATACCTCAAATGAATTGAGTAGTTGATTGGATTAGAATCCCAAAACTTTAGAGTCAATTATGGATTTTCAATAGATTAATAAGGGTGAACTACGATGTTTTTTTTTTTTTTTTTTTTTTTTTTTGGCCATTATTCGTGCATTAATCACTCAACTCTTAATCAAAATATCTCAAGTGACTCTTCTTCATCTTTTTATCAAAAGGGTCACCTATATTTTTAAGTGAATTTCTTTATTACAATCTTATCTTTTCTTATATTTCTGCTTATCCATATTAAAATTATTAATTCAATAATTTCACTAACCTTACGTTTGGAATGAGGGAGAACAGAAGATACTAAATTTTAGTATATTCCAACCATCTTTCCCTTTCCTCTAATTTTCTCTCCCTCCATCCCCCTCCATTCTAAACCATGGAAGTCAATATCGTATTGGTACCGGCCGTACCAGGAAAATATATCATACCGACCATTAAGCTTATAATAGTATCCTTTTAAAATGTACTAAAAAAATATTGGGTTGCCATCGGGCATTTTTGGGTGTTTTGGTAGGTAAAATAAAAAATTTAAAATGTTAAATTTTTTAATATTTTTTAAATAATAATAATTAAAAAAAAATGTTATTCAAGCCATCATATTGGTTAATGTACTTAGACTAATACTTAGGCTTATACAATATATGGATTTTAAATTTTATGTTAATAAACATAAAAATTAATAAATTCATATTTACATAAATAAACACAAACATATTTGTGTGTGTGTGTGTGTAGGCACTCTCTTAGAAATATATAAAAATATATAAATAGCAATTCCAAAAAGGTATATTAGAATCAACCAAAACAAAAATATTTTATTCTCATGGTCCAACTGAAATGGCCTCTAGTATGAAATCAACTCCCTTGTTCCAAACACACCACAAAATATCTATTGAAGGCATGTCAAATAATACTTTTTTCCAAGATATTTATATTTTTAAAATTAGGAATGGCATTTGGAAAAAAGAATTGCCATTCCAAACTCAAACCCTCTAAATATTTTAGATGTAAAACTGTACAAAATTTTAGGAATTTCATCCAAAACTCAAGGTCATTTATGTTTGCAAAACCAAACTCGTTTCAAATCCATTTTGTTTATTTAACCATGAGTTTGGTTGAAAGGGTTGGATTGACCTAAAATTTAATATTTAACATATTATTTATCTAATTTTAATCATTAGAAGTACTTTATACTAAATTAAACAATATTTTAAGAGAGAAAGAATAACACGTTTACTTTTGTTAGAGAATTACTAATTTTAAAAGAAAATAAAATTAACTATAGTGGCATCCTAATAATTTACATATATAATCTAGTTGGGTTTGGATACATAACTTGCAAAACCTAACCCTTCTCAGACAATTGTTTAAAAATTTAGAAAACAAACGCATACTAAACACTAATTTAAAATTCTTAAGCCCCTTACCTTTTAGGGTAGGAAACCCTACTAAACTTTCCCATTACCACAGTTAAACTACAAAGATAAAATGGAATATAAAAATAAATTTGATTTAATATTCAATCCACAATAAACCATGTGTTCATTTGACAATAGTTTATTTTCAATAGTTTATTTAGATAGTGTTTATAAATAAATTAAAAAATACATAACTTTTATATTGAATGTGTAACAAAAACTAGTTTTTTTTTTTTTTTTTAAAAAACACTAATAAATAAGCAAAAACTAAATGCAGTACATATCATGACAAAATAATTAAATTTTAGGAGATAACTTGGAATCCAAGTTTTTTTTTTTGGAATCCAAGTTTCAATTATAAAATAAAGCAGATAATGTGATTGTATTGTTATAAAGTGGTTTAGACCACTTAAAATGAACAAAATCACTTGGAAGAATCCTTATCATGATGATTTAACACAACAGAAAAATACCCAAAAAAAAAAATGGAGTTGTGTCCAATCGGGCGGTAGAAGACAAAGACTACTTTGGATATAGATGGGAAGAGCAAGAAGCAAGGAACCTCTACACGTAGCCTATAACAAAATAGTGAAATACTATTTTATAACAAAAGCCAAAAGCTAGGGAAGGAGCCGAAGCTGAGCCGATAAAAAGAGAAGAGAGGCACTAAACTCAAGGGCAAAGGTAAAACAGTAAACAAACTTGGGGAGCAAGAAGATTGAGGAATAAACCCGGAGCTTTCGGTGTAAGCATCACCTGTCAATTCATTGTTATCTGTACTCCTCTTTTTCTCTTTTTTTTTATATCTAAGATTTCACTCCTCGTCACCATTTCGTCACGCCACGTTATCAATTTACGTCACCAATGACATCTTATTCCTTTTCTTTTTCTTTTTTTTTTTCAATTTTTTCATATTCTTTTTTTATTTTTTTCTCTTCTAGAATCTAAAAACCCTCTCTTTCTCTCTCATCTATTTTATTCCTATCCGCCTCCTACCTATGTTACTTCCGCTTTTGTTCCACTTGTTTGATTGGTAGATTTTGCAATAACTTATCCTTTTCTTTTTCTTTTTTTTTTTTTTTTTTTTAGTTTATGAACTCGGTATTTTTTTTTAAATATTTTTTGTCATTTTCCTGAGGCATTTGCATGTTCTGTTTTAAAAAGGTCAAAAGGAAAAAGGGATTCTTGGATAAAGAACAAGACCCTTAATAATTTAACATTAACAAGACCCTTACTAATTTAACATTAACAAGTTAACACAATCAAAAGATTTTTTTTCCATAGATATTTCTTGCAATTATTTTGGCAATTTGGAAACTGCTTACTTTTGATAGTTTGTTTGTTTGTATATTGTTTATAAAAATATATTATTTTAGTAACTTTTATGTTAAATGTATATATAAAAAATGTTAAACTTTTTTTTTTTAACAATTCTCAATCCCATATGATATATCATTTATATATATTATTAATTAAATGGTCTATTTAATAGTTATAAATCTTATTTAAATGACTTGATGGATCATGAGATTAATGTTAATCATATGAATAGTACAATAATAAGTTGGAAGAATTTTATTTCATCCAGAAGAAAGCCCTACCAAATCAGTTATACCCTAGTTTTTTGAGTTGCTTTGTTGACTAGTAGTTTGCACAATTAGGTTAGTAACACCATATGATTATCAAAATGCTTTCAATATCACAAAGAAATTAAAAATTGATTTCGTAAGTATCTTTTTGTTTTTATAGATGAAAAATTGATTTTGTGTAAGTTTGTGAGAGTGTTTGGCTGGTTTTTGTAAACTTTTTGCTTCTTTTTTTTTAAGTCATTTTATAGATAATCTATTTTTTTTTTTTTTAAATCAACTAACTTTTAGTTTTTTATTTTAATTTTTTGTCATAAATTTAATATTTAACATAAAAGTTATTATACAAATAAGCTAGTTACCAAAAATTGCCGAGTACCCAATCAGATACACATAGGCCTGCTTTGTAATATCTCATTCTCAAGTAGTTGTTATTGAAAAATAGTTGGAGAAAGTCTTCAATGGAATATTCGTTTTTCAAAATTACTGTATTGGTCTCTGCCATGAACCCCAAGCATTTCCATGAGAAAAGATTGCGTATCACCCACAAGGGAGAACCACCTAATTTTTAAAATATCATATGAACTTGGAAGCAGCAATGCAGCTTGACCAGATTCGAATTTAAGAACTATAAGAATGAGATAGAGACTGACTCAGTCATGTCATGGGTCAACTCATGCATTCCAACTCATAAAATGTTGTTATCTAGTGACAGAGAGAGAGAGAGAGAGAGAGAGTTATCTAAAAAATTTCTTAATACCAGTATAAGAGACAGAGAGAACTTCAGTTAAAAAACCCTCTTAATATAATCTTGTTTGCTAAACTTATGGATATAAAATTTTTAGAATATAAATATAGGCAAAAATCTTCTTCGATCCATATCAATATGTGGTATTTTTATCATGGTCCTTAGTTTTTTAAATGTCAAAATGCAAAACTAACTTTCTAAATTTCATTTTTTATTATTTCAGTTCTCTAAATTTGAATTTTGTCGATTCAATCCTCTAAATTTTAAGTATAATCAATTCAGTTATCCGTTAAGTCTTTTGTTAAATATTGTCGTCCACTTACCAATATAAATTTCAATTATTGCGTATTACAATGACTACTTAAAAGTAAATATTATGCCAATTTTCTCAAAAAAAAAAAAAAATATATATATATATATATATTTCTGCCAATTTAGAGAAAACTAATGGCTCATTTGGTAGAGAAGTTTGAGTAATATTATTTGTATTTTTTTAAAATATATGTGGGTGAAAAAGTGTGTAAAAATGCGGGTAATGTTGTTTAAAAACTGAAAATATATACTCCTTCCGTCCCACTTTTTTGTCCTGTTTGAAAAGTTAAACTTTTTAAGGGAATATCATCTATTATCTTGTCTACCTTTTAAAAATGTATAAGGTCCATTAAATTAATAAATTAATAGAAGTATAGTAAAAACATTAATAAATTAATGATTTTTACTTTTAAAAAGATGATAATATTTTGAGTTATTTTAAAATAAAATAGAAGATAAAAAGTAAGACAAATAGAGTATTTAAGATGCTCTATCAAATTGGCCTAAAATTTCAAGAAAAAAGGTAATATATTTTGGGATTTACCTAAATGTATCTGAAGGAAAAATTGACTGACTCCCTCGAAGAAAGCAGAGAAGGCTACCCACCGACCGTTTCCGAATGTGGCAGCCGGGGCATTTACGAGAAGCATAGGAGGAGACATGTCAACTCCAATGCAACCTAACCCCATTTCGCATGTCCTTGGTCGACATATACAAATAGATTGGCTCTCTTTTCAATCTCACACTTGCCACGCATTTTTGTCCCATCTCGCCTAATTTCTTTACTGTACTTCAACCTACGTTTTTGCCTATCTATACTTTTTTTTTTTTTTTTTTTTTTTTGAAAGTATCTATACTTTTTTTTATAATGAATCTGAGGCAAGATACATTTTGTAATTTTCTAAAAAATACTATTTCCTCTAATAAATTTATTATTATAATATTTTAAATTTTTCATAATTAGATTAATAATTATTTAATTTTTAATATACTCATTACAATATGACTTGTAACTTTTTAAAGTTAAAAAAATTGTAAGTAAAAATTTGATATAGGAGTCGGTGTTATTATTCGGATATAAATAAACCAAATGATCTAACTGTAACCTTATGAAAAAATATACCTCACAAAAGTTACACTATAATCCAACCCATTGTTAATTTCGATTGTGAATATAACTTTTTGCTTCAAACAAGTTACACTATGTACCGGTTTGGATTGCACTGAATCTGCATTTTTTTTTTTTTTTTTTTTTTTTTTTTTTTTTTTTTTTTTTTTTCTACGCGTGAATAGTAAAATCATGTGATTTTATTGTGCAAAAGAAAAAACACTATTCATGCACTGTTTATGCATTATTCACTCACTATTCATGGGTCCTACGATACTATTTACACATTTAAAAATTATTTTGTTACAGTATTTTCAATTTTCAATTTTAGCAAAAATAAGTTCAATCCAAACAGACCTTATAACAACTTTTTGCTTCAAAGTTGTAGTTTTGTGCATAATCATGGTTTTTAACTCGAGTGTGTATGTGAATGGTAGTTAGTTTAATTGGTAAATTTTTTTTTAAATAATAATAAAATTTTAATTTTTTTAATTTTTTTAATTATAGAATAATTTCATATTTTTTTCCCAAATTTAGTAAATTATTTTAGAAAATTTATAATGACTAAATGGTGAGATTTTGGTTTAAAAATTCTCCTTGAAAGTTTTATACAAGATGGGGAGGGGTTGTTTACGTGCAAGAGTGTGAATAGTTGGGAGGTCATTCTTTTTTTCTTTTTCTTTTTTTTTTTTTTTTTTTTTTTTTTTTTTGGTTAAAAGGATGCTGCATTAGAAACTAAACAATTGAATTACAAGAAGGAATAGATCGATCAAAACCAACCCTAGCAACGTCTAGACTAAGCAGAAGTATAACATCGCGCGGGTTTAAAAAAATAACAAAATCTTGGAGCAACAATGCATCTCTTTTAACTAATGCATCTGCACATTTGTTAACTTCACGGTAACAATGATAAATTTGGACCAAAGGAATTTCCTTAAGCCCGTCTTTACAATCTTTAACAATCGCATCAAAACCATTTGGATTCCCTTCATCCTTCTTCAAGAGATCCACAACCAACTTTGCATTCAACTTTAAACCATATCCAAAGTACACAAAAAATGAAGAGAAGTTCATTCATATCATAACACTTTGCTAGAAAAATTAATGGAGCCCACACGCTTTCAACGTCAAATCTCAAACCTTTGTTTACCATGTGATCAGCAACAGTTCTTTTGTTGTTCTTTTTCCCATTATCGAAACACTACATTGATATAGATAGATACGGCCAAAGTAGTCCAAAATAATATAGCAATGATGATAGATGGAGAATATTTATGGTCACACGAGCAAAAGATTGACAACCCTTGGATTAAGGAACTGGATTAGGTCCAGGCACTAAATTCGATCTAATAGTAAAATATATTTAAAAATAAACACGTGTCATCATTTTAATAAACTAATATTACTGGATATTAAACATTTAAACCCCGTCCATTTTCTATTCATGAATAAAAAATTAAGGCTGAATAGTACATAATAATATACCAATACTCGATGAGTGACCAACAATGTTGAGGTTAAAGTCAAAATGTGCAGACGAGACACTGTGCATGAGATTAGCGGTGTTAAAAATCTTCCGTGTTTTGATCACAAATATTAAATATATATATATAAAGATTAGTGAAAAAGAAGGTAAAATATATATATATTGTACTCATACAGCTGTAAAGTAGGAAATAGAGACTTCCTTAGAGAAAAAAAAAAAAACAGTAAATTAGTACTAGATATGTGTATAATCAAAATGTCCCTCTCATAGGAATAGGAAGAAGAAGAAGAAGAAGAAGCAACAAACATGGTCTTTTCAGGAATGCGAGGGAAGGTAAAAAGCTGACTCATGTGCTCTATGAAAGTAAAGCATATCAAAGCTTTGAAGTAAACGAGTTCCCTCACAAGGAAAATAGTTGCCAAGAATGTTCAATTACTAGAAAATAAAAGAAACAGTCATTGGCTCATTTGGGTAATTTTATCATATATATTTTTTACTTGTTGAAGTAATGACCACAGATGGAAAATCTAACAAATTTTGAAATTCATGGTACAAATAGACACTTACCATTAATAAGTATTGACACGGTGGGTTATTTGTTTTAGAGAAATGCTACGCCTACAACAATTTTACAACATATTTACAACATTGCTTACCTATCACCGCAAATGTGATCTTAAATAATCTAACTAGGAAAAGAAAACGAAAAAATAAAATGAGAATTCAAAGCAACATAAAAAGATTAAGAAATCAAAACAAACAATCGGATGAAATTTAAAACATTAGCATATTTAGGGGTTTTGTAGAAGGAAGAATCTTGCTCTCACACACCGGAGGCGGAGGTGGAGGCGGAGACGGAGGCAAGGCGGAGGCGGAGGCGAGGGCAGGCGCAGACGCTCACTTCTTCTCCCCGCCGTTTTCGAAAAATGGGATTACGATGATTTTTTTTTTTTTTTTTTTTTTTTTTTTAACCCATTTTATTCACCATTTGTTTTGTGGGTTTCTCTTTACACTCTGTTTTTGGGAATGATTTTATTTTATTTTATTTCAGAACCCATTTTAATTGTTTTGTGGGTTTCTCTTTACATAGACGAACACTAAATGATTTTTTTTTTTTTTTTTTTTTTTTTTTTTAACCCATTTTATTAAAAGATTAAAGATTCCATCATTCATTTTCATTTTTTGACAAGAAAAAGTTAGCCAAATGGGTCGAAATAACAAGTCTTGATTTGGTATTAAGTCTTGATTGTGACTGTAATTTTGTTGTTTCTTGCTCAGAACATTTCATTATCATTGAAAGAAAGCTGGACTTCTCTACATTCACAACAAAAAATAATAATAATTGGACTTTTCTATTTATTTATTTTCCACATAAAAATGTCATTAAAATTTTTAAACGTTTTTTTTTTTTAAAAACATATTGAGGTATAAATGGTGCTAAAGGGTCCATACAATGCCTAAAAGAAATCTTGATGAAGCCTTGAATTGTTTCATTGATGGTTAACGATGGTAGTGATCCCAATAATTATATTATGTTGGTGCTTTATCTTTTATGATGCAAATGCTTAGATTCATGGAAGGATTTATAGGCATGAGCCATGAGCAAGAGTTGAATGGCAAAGGTTGGGATGCAAGTGCATTCCCTTGTCATCAAGTGTGGACTCGATCTTTCTATTGAGGTGAAAATATAAGCAGCAGAAAATGCCTGAAAGTTTTCAAAGAGTGGAGAGTATTTGTGACGCATTTTTACTCTTATTTTGCTTTGTTTTCATTAACAAAAAAAAAAAAAAAAATCTTACTTAATTCTTCTGTTTGATTAGACTTTACTTCCTTTACTACATTAACTAATTATTATCATTGATCTCACTAATTTAACCATCATACAGCATGGGAGACTTTTACATTTCTTGCGTTATATGCCCTCCATTTTTTGTGTTATATCCCTATTGACTTATCTCATCTTGAATGTTTCCTAAACTTGAAGATCCTGCTATGAGTTAGTACTTATCTCATCTTGAATGTTTGTCTATCTACACCTAATTTCTAAATATTGTAGTGTTCTCTTTACATTTAAAGAACTCATGAGACTTTTGAATTGTAATTTATCATGTTTTAAAGCATGGTATTATTGAGAATAACTTTCTTTTAATATACATTGAATTTAAATAGATTAGGCATTTTTTTCTTTATTCAATTGCTTCTCATATATGTAATTTTATTAAACTACATGTTTTCATTTTGTTTGTTAGGATGATTCTCCACTCCGAAAGGCATATTATGATTTGTCAAATGAGCATCCAAGCAATTCTATTGGGAAGTTTGGTACCAATGATGTGACAAACGTTGGAAATCCAAAATTACACGAAGATGGCATTTAGTTTGTTTATGATATATAGAGTCATAAGATTAGTTTAAACATGGAAACTTGACAGTTAATATTTTTTTCTCATAATGTAGCCCATTGGGCAACCTTTTGCAATAAGGTAGAAACCTTCTCAAACTCTAGAACATTAATGTAAAAGTTCTTTTTAAATGCAAATCATTTTTATCATCATCCTGTTTGTACATAATTTCTTTCTCCTTTGCTAACATAAGTTGGCTAATATTAAGAAGCAATAAGTCCTAAGGATAATCTCTCTTTATTGAGGTGCAAAGATGATCCACCATAGGCGAAAAAGCATCATGGCTAGTATTGCTCATCTTTGACAATAATTGTGGTAGTTAGTTATCATAGAAATGATATATATCATATCACAACAAAGGAAAAAACAAAAAAACAAAAACAAAACAATCTTCTAGAACTTTATTAACCACAATTGGTTTTACAATATCCACTTAATATTATAACAACTAATTAACAAACAAATCTAATAGACTAATTCTATGACTAATATAAACTCTTGTTACAAAGAAATGGAAAGTATACAACACAATAGTTGACTAAAATATACAACAACACCCAAAATAAACAAATACATCAAATGATTGCAAATAGCATTGCATTCCAATTTCAAAGCCAGCACTTGAGCATCTATGCTTTATGATATCCACTAGAGGAAGTACATCTTGAACAAAACCCCACTTGAATTGGTGCTAATAGTAGCAATGCCTTCCAAAGCCAAAATTTGAGCTTCCATGCTTTAAGAGATCTACAAAAGGAAGTACATTTTAGACAACACCATGATAGAATTTCTTCACACTCTAACCAATATTTTCCAACATATCTAATTGTAACATGTGCATAAAAGCAATTAAAAATTGTGAGAGGAAATAGATCCCAAGATTGGCAAAATCTCATAAAGCGAACTAGAATGAAAAGAAATATTCCTCTAATAGGTACACGTAAAATGAAATGCACTTACATTTACACCTCAATAGAAAGATCGAGTCCACACTTGATGACAAGGGAATGCAATCCCAACCTTTGCCTTTCAACTCTTGCTCATGGCTCATGCCTATAAATCCTTCCATGAATCTCCTTACCAGCTATTGCATCACCTAAACTAGCACAAGCGGATAAAGCACCAACATACGTGGTTATTGGGATCACTACCATCATTAACCATCAATCTGAAACAATTCAAGGCTTCATCAAGATTTCTTTCGGGCATTGTATCAGACACTTTATTTTATACCTCAATATGTTCTTTAAAAAAAAAAAAAACTTTAAAAATTTTAATGACATTTTTATGTGGAAAATAAATAAATAGAAAAGTCCAATTATTATTATTTTTTGTTGTGAATGTAGAGAAGTCTAGCTTTCAAATGATAATGAAATGTTACAGAAAGAAACAACAAAATTACAAAATACCACTTAAAAAATCAAGACTTGTTATAATCGGCCAAGCAGAAATTTTTACGAAATTCGACCCATTTGGCTAACTTTTCTTTGTCAAAAAATGAAAATGAATGATGGAATCTTTAATCTTTTCACCATTTTGCATCCTAAGAAGCAAAAATACCCAAGCAAAGAGAAAAATGGGTTAAAAAAAAAAAAAAAAAAAAATCATTCCTTGCCGTAGTGTTCGTCTAGTTTGAAAACATGTAAAGAGAAACCCACAAAACAAATGGTGAAGCAGAAAAATGGGTTCTCAAATAAAATAAAATAAAATCATTTCCAAAAACAGTGTAAAGAGAAACCCACAAAACAAATGGTGAAGCAAAGAAATAAAATGGGTTCTCAAAAAAAAAAAAAAATCATTCCCGATAGTGTTCGTCTAGTTTGAAAACAGTGTAAAGAGAAACCCACAAAACAAATGGTGATTTACTATATTCTTAACACTTCTTCCCATCGAAAATCCACAAAACAAATACAAAACAAAAAGAGAAAAATCACTTCTCTGTCGTAATCCCATTTTTCGACGATGTGCAACGGCGGGAGAAGAAGTGAGCGTCTACGCCTCTTCCCCTCTGCCCGTCTGTCTCCGCCTCCACCTCCGCCTCCGGTGTGTGAGAGCAAGATTCTTCCTTCTACAAAACCCCTAAATATGCTAATGTTTTAAATTTCATCCGATTGTTTGTTTTGATTTCTTAATCTTTTATTTTGCTTTGAATTCTCATTTTATTTTTCGTTTTCTTTTCCTAGTTAGATTATTTAAGTTTTCCTAGTCGATTATTTAAGTAAAAAAGTGACACGTAAGCAATGTTGTAAATATGTTGTAAAATTGTTGTAGGCGTAGCATTTCTCTTTGTTTTAAGTGTTATGCATAAGTGCAAATGTGATCAATATTTAGAATCCGAGTAGAGTCATTAAGTGCAAATGTTTTTTTAATACTTAATTCAACTCGTTTACAGTACCATTGAATTAGTCTTAAAACATTTACGTAATGTAACCTTAAATTATTTGTAAGGTTAAATGGCTATACAAATGAAAACTAATTTTTCATATCGCTTTATATATATTTAATTATTTATAACTTAATTAGAGCAAATTTGAATATTTATGACATCATAAATTTGTCTTTTTATTTGTGCCACTTTTCTCTTTTTAAGCAGCATTTTTTTTCCCCCTTAAAAGTTCCCATGTCATTCATAAAGTGACTGCTCAATTTTATTTTTTGGATAGAAGTATAGAATTACTGAATTTTATTTAGACAAAGAAAAATATCGATTTTTAGGGACTGTTTGGTAACGTTATTTTAGTAATATTGTTTATATTTTTTGAAAGTATGTATAGATAAAAAAATGTGTAAAAATACATATAATGTTATTTAAATACATGTACCAAATAACCCCTCAAATATTACACTACATTTTTTTTTTTCATTATAAATTTTTAACCGCCTCCTATGTCCAAATGTCCAACATAAAGAAACAAACTTTAGCTAATGTAGGCAATTCATTGTCTAGTAAAAAGTAAAACCCAAAAAAAAAAAAAAAATGTAAAGCATTCCTATTGGCTATTGTCGTGTAAAAAGAGGGAATCAATATCCATTCACTCGCAGTGGTGTGACGGTAACGGCGCGAGTTTAAATTGAAAAAAGCGGGGTTTTTAAAAAGAACAAAAAAGATAATGTTGTAATTAATAATAATTGAGAGAGGGGGAGGAGAAAGTGACTGATATTGGGAAGCGAGCTTACGCGTAAAGGAGAACGCCGAACGACGCGGCTTGACCGTCAAGCTGCTACTGCTACTAATTATTTATAGTTTAACTACATAGTATAACAATACCGCGTATCTTTAATGTAGTGGTTCTTATTTTCACAAATATAAATATTTGTAAGATTTGGAGAGCAAGGGTCAGGTTTAAATCTTCAAAAGGGAGTTTCATACACATATATACTTAGATTAGGTTAGAAAATAAATTCTATCTTATATAAAAAAAAAAAAATACAAACCTTTAATGTAGTGGTTCACTTTACAAGATAAATATTTGTAGGATCCGGAAGGCAAGGGTAAGGTTTAAGTTTCCAAAAGGAAGTTTCACACACATATACACTTAGATTAGATTATAATATAAATTCTATCTTATATATATAAAAAAAATACAGAGTATTACTATTATTATTCTACTCCCTACTAGTAAATAAAGTTAAAACAAAACCAGACACCTATGAGTGTGTGCTAGTTAAGTTGACGTCTTCTACTTGAATGTAATTATAGTGACAGCTCCATCGAGAACGCTAATGAGCATGAGCCAAGAATATATAGTTATTTTCTAGACACTTTTTAATGTAGAATTCGAACATGAGACCTTCACCTTTCAAACCCTTAAAAGTGAGCTCATAACAACTAGATCAATCACCTTCGATAATTAAGTATAATTATATTGATATACACAACAAAGTGGTATTGTATGTCACACATAATGAAATAGTGTTTGTATGGCACATATACACATACTTAACGAATACAAATCTTCTATACCATTTTTTTATTATAAAATAACCAAAGTTTAAAATTAAAAAAATAAATAAACATTTTACAAATTATAATGGCAGGTAACTATCAGTACTTCATACATACACAAGTCTTTCCTTTCTCTCTCAAATGACTTCAAAGTTCAAACAGTCAAACCCCGCCCCAAAATACAAACCATGGTTAGTCGTATTTAGTTACCCTGCACCTACAGTACGTGCCACGTATTATTAAGCATTTTGCTTAGCTTACAACCAGTACGGAAGTGTGACGCGTGTCCCCGAAGAATACAACGCGGTTTCATCCTTCTCACCGCCCTATTTATCTCCCCTCTCCCCCCTTCTTCTCTTTCCCTCTCATTTCCTCTTCTCTCAACTATCAACTCACTTTTACTTCCCAACTCAACTCTTTCTTTCTTAAGCTCACATCATCATCTTCTTTCTTGTTTTTGTGAAGACTTATTAGTTTCTCCGCCGAAATTCAACCTAAAAACGATAATGTTTTTAATTGTTGTTTACCTTCAAAAGCTTTTAAAACATTTCTAAAGAAAATCATTTATGGCTGACAACATGGCGAGTATTGAATCTTGGAATTTCCGTCACTCTTTCGCAGACACATGGATCACCGATGCTCTTCAGAAATCGATTTCGAGCGCGAATCCAGCAACCGATACGCTATCTCCGTTGCTAAACCTCATCAAGCCCGACACGACTACGTCGCCTACTCCAACAGTTTCGGGCGTTTCGGGCGGTTCGGATCCCGAGACTCCGATACCGAAACGCCAGCGAAACGCGATTCCGGTTTCTGGAGGTCTAGGGAAGGTTTCGAAACGGAAATCGCGCGCTTCGAAGAGGTCACAGACGACTTTTATAACGGCGGACGCAGCGAATTTCCGCCAGATGGTGCAACAGGTTACCGGCGTGAGATTCGGTAACGCGTCGTCGGTTCCGATGGTGCCTATACTGAAGCCGGAGCCGCAGAGACCCGGTAACCGGTTACCAGGAGGAGGAGTAGGAGTTGGAGCTTGCTTGCCGACTCTCGATACGTCGGCGTTTTTGTTGGACCATCATCAGCAGCAAGTGGTGGGATCCAGCTCAGCTGCGGCTTTAGCTGGAGGAGCTGGAACTGGACTTGGTGGGTCGGGTGGGCCACTTTCTTTTGGGTCGAATCTGGGTCACGTTTCTGATGGTCCCGGTATTGGTAGTTTCGGTGGTGGGTTTGATTTTGACACATTCACGAACTTTCCCACTCTCGAGTCGTGGAAAGTCATGTGATACTTCCCAGCATATTTTTTTGTTTAATTTTATCTTACCCTTATGAATATGGTTTTTTCTTTTTTAGATTTTAATTTTAACCCAGGACCCAGTGGTTGGATCTGTTTATAATTTGGGGGGAGACCGTTGTTGGGTAGTAGCTCTTTTTTCTTTTCTTTTTTGTTGTTGTTGCAGCATAGTTTCGTTGTTAATTAGTGGTGTAATGGTGATATGGTATATTATTATTTATGGATTATGGATTATGGCTCTTTGTTTATTTTAAAACTTTTTTAAGGCATTAGGTATTTCTGCACTTTGTATGATTTGTACACCTATAGTGTAGCAGCCTTATTTTATATGTGATCTTTGATCTTTCTAATTCAAGACAAAGGTATTAAAAGAGGAATGTGAACCTCCACGCAACGTTGTACTACCATTCCAGAAGTACCTTCTTCTTTTTTTTTTTTTTTTTTTTTATGCTTAGGCCTTAGCTAGCCGAAGTGACAATGTGTCGGCAAGTCTTATTAAGGACACAGAATTTTGCGGCATTGTGCATCGTTGGCACAATTTAGAGCTGACAGCAAACCCACCCAAAATTGGTACCCATAATTTTTGAGTCGACAAGATGTTCTTTCTCTTGTTCTGTGGGTTGTTTGGGCAGCGTTTGGATTACGTTTCAGCGTTTTGCCCATCTTTTTTTTTTTTTTTTTTTTTTTTTTTTTACTAGCATCTCAGCATTTGGAACATAAACAGCATTTGGAAATGATTTGAACCTAAACAGCGCATTTAAGAAAGGCAAATTAACAGTATTTTTATTTGTGAACAATAATAAAAAATTATATTTTTATTATTTTCCTTTCAACAAAATAATAGTATTCAACGGCATCCCTGGTCACAACTCACACAACAATAACTAAAGCCTAAAGATATTTAGGTAAAAATATAAGAATAAAAAAATTCCTTGAGGTATTATATATGGGGTTTATTCACAATGTTGATATATTTTGACTTGGCTTGTTTGCTAGATAGTAGGTGTGATGATTTTATAAACCAACTTGCCAAACCTTGTAGAGAAGAGATTAATAAATTATTTGGCTAAACTAGTTGGTGTGTGGTGCAAGTTACCTAGTAAATTAATGTTATCCTTTAATAAATAAAATACAATGCCTCTTTCTGGGGGGTACTGATATAAAATTCAATGCTAACATGATAGGATGAGATGCGTCATTCATTCATTATTTAATTAAAAGAAATTCATCCATCTTCAACTAATTTATATTAAAGTTAAAGGTGCGAAGGGTTTACTCAAGTCAAAAAGTTCTAACTAAAGAATTGGCCCTCTAATGGGGTTAGTTGAGTGCATGGGCAGACTTAAGTCTCGATTTGAGAGTTGAGTTTGCTATAATCCAATAATTCTTAATATGCTGCGGAATGCGTAACTACAAAAATATGAATTGATTAACAATATTTACAATATAGATGAGATTACATCTTTTATTGATGTGCCAATCGTTTAACAATATATATACACACATAGATGAGATTAGTTTTAAATATAATCAACTGTTATTGTTAGTGTAAGCTAATAAAGAAAAAAAAAATTATGAGAAATTTATTGAATTGGCCAATGATTCCAAGATCAAATACTTTTTTTTTTTTTTTTTTAGTTAAGTTAAAGTAGTATACCTTTGTGTTAAAATCATATTTCCTCTCTCTTTTGTGTGTGAGTGTTTATTTGTTTCTCTAAAATATAAATAGGTTTTTCTAAGATTAAAAAATGATAAATTTAATTCAATAAAGGTACAAGTAGTGGCATTTAAGTGCTAACCCAATGATAATAGCATTTTTTGTAATGTTAACAATTTTTTTTGTGATATTTTACTTCTGTAATTCAAATCCCACATTCCCACTATTTATCTATCTCAAAAAATAAAATAAAATTGTGTGCTTTACCAAGAAAAAGAAATAGTGTTTAATTCTTGCTTTAAACTTTGTTCACTCTTAAATCGGAGAGTTTTTCATCTACTAAATGATCCGAAATCAATCAAATATATGTAATTGATTTAAAGGATGTATACATTGTAATTTTTCATGGCTTGACTTACCAAACATCATGTAAAATGTCTTTCATATAATACATAACAGGAGTCAATCACTGTTCATCAAAAAACAAGAGTCAATCACTTTTGATATATTGATAAAATGGGAAAGGCAAAATGTCCCAATAGTGGGTCATGTCACCCACGTGTATTGGTCAAAGTTTTGAATTTTGTTCAGAGGTTACTAGGATAGAATATTTCTGTATCAATATACCATATTGGAATTATTATATATAATAATAATATAATGTTCATAAAAAATATATATAATAAGTCCATACTTTATAATTAATTCTATTTTATTAACTAACATAAATTCATAAAAAGATGTAATAATTTTTTTAATAAAAAAAAGTTCATAAAATATCATCATAATTATACAAATCTCTTACATAATTTATTTATTTTTTTGGAAAAAAACTTCTCATACATAATTAAACTAACAGAAAAAGTTCATAAAATCCCATAAAAGTGAGCATTTTTCTTTGAAAATATTT
The DNA here is from genome assembly GCA_028216015.1 of Quercus dentata. Lineage (NCBI taxonomy): Eukaryota > Viridiplantae > Streptophyta > Magnoliopsida > Fagales > Fagaceae > Quercus > Quercus dentata. The sequence continues at coordinate 15,962,391 of CP116450.1, forward strand.
ATAAGAAAGCCCACAAAGTCAATGTTGATCCAAAAATGCATATTCTTTCTTAAAATGCCGTAATTCTGTCAAAACGGTTGATATAAGCCAAAATTTTGACCAAGATGAAATAGAGGATTTAGTCTATCGATTTATGAAACGAAATAGAATATTTTGGCTAGAGCAAAATAAAATTTAAAACATTGGTATTGGTTGTGTCAGCACTCAAATTGAAGTTGACTTTGTTGACTACCATTAAATTTTAAGGTAAATTTGATTTTGTCCCATAAAGTTTTAAAACTTGGATTCATACCTTTAACTTTCGTATCGTTTGGAATTAAATCATTTCGTCAATGCACCATACTGAAGTGTTGTCGAGTGCCAACTAAGTTCAAAATGATGTCATTTTTTCATTCAAAACTACAACGTCTTAACTTTTAACAATTATTAAAGCCATATAAGATACTAGTTCAACTAAACTGTAATTTACACTCTTAAAGTTTGAAATAATTTTGATTTTTCTTTCTAAAGTTTCAAATTATGGATCTATAAAATTAAGTCATTTTGAATTGAGATGACACTCTTAACAGATGCCTAATCACAATGCATGCATGGATAGAAGAGTTTAAATCCAAACAATATGCACGAACACCTAATCGTTTTGTTTTGATTATTTTTCCCCAAATTTCAAATCAAACCAAGAAGAGAATCTTCATACTTAATTCAAAGTATTAAATTACCTAAGCCAAACCAACAAGATAATCTCACTTAGAACTCTTGTACCTTTGGCACCAGTGACTTATTATAAATTGTGTTTTGATTATTTTACATCCAATAGTATCTATATTCTTTCACATCAAATCCACATTCTTTCATATATTGTGTAAAATGTGAATACATGGTATAAAAATACGGACATTGTGTGAAACATTTTGCATCTAAAAATGTGAAAGAACATTTAACCTTATAAATTATAAGTGCATCCCCCCATTAAATATAGAGTATGCATTTGGCTAATTTATTTGTTGTTAGTTTATTTACATTTTTTTTTTTCAAAGACAAAAAGTAACTTTAGCATAATCTGGATGTGTTGGAGATGTCTATTATTAGAACTTGCTACGAGAGACTTCAATTAGGATTAGTCTTTGGAAACACTAGAAGGAACTGACGGGAAATTAAGTTCTTCTTAACTTTATGATGAGGAATCCACTACAGTCATTTTAGATAGACTTTGATAAATCCTGGCTGCATAACCCTTTTGAAACTATTTTTTTTCATCCCCGGTCCATCTTTTCCAAGATCCAAATGACGGGTAGAATTTGCCTAAATGGAACTGGTCTCTTCCTAATAAAGTCGATCAAAATTTGAAAATAAATGTTGCCATCATAGCACTATGAACTTAATTTGGGTCATGAGTCAAAAAATGACTTCCCTAACGACAAACCCTTGAAAAAGACCGTGGCCATGGTGCATCCCATCTGGTTGCATTTCTCTATTAACCATTTCATGTCATAATTTAGACAAACAGACCTCCGTGATATATGGACAGCAGTACTTTGAGTCGTGAAAATCTAGGACTACAATTATTTTTGCCACAATTTCGATACAGTAGTGGTATAGAAAAAAAAATTGTAAATCCATGTGAATATAACACGAGATTACTTTTGCTTATAATTTTCTACATCGAAATTATGACAAAGTTGTGAAAAAAGAAAAAAAAAAAAAAAGGTAGTTGTAGAGCCACTCTTATGAGTCGTTGTCAGACCGTTCACAGATCGAATATTTTGCAAAACAAGGAACCCCATCGTTTTGCATAAGATGATAGATGCCACAACGTAAGCATTGGAAAGCTACCTTACTCGCTATAGATGTGAAAAGACCGCCACATGTTATCTTAGAAGATGCTAATCTTTTGAGTTTACATTAATAGATCTCAGCAAAAAAGAGTTTTCTTTTAATAGAAGAGTGAGAAAAGATATAAAAATCTTTATTACTTATTAGGAGAGATGGTATAATGATATTGACTAATTGACTAGCTGTTTTATTTTGTTCACGACTACATGTCATTCAATTTTAACGTATTCTGTGACGATATAGGAGCCAATTACTTTTTCTTTTTGTTGTCTCTTTCCCCCTTATTGGCAGTATTAAGAATTATACTTTAGGATCTTTTAATAAGAAAATAACAGTTCCCTAATCAAATTAATAATACTAATAAAAAAGAAAAAAATTTTGAAGACTCTTAACATCAGAAAAATTCTATAAAATTTAACATATAAGTCCCCGAACGCAAAAGCCAAAAATGTTTTAAAAAAGATTGATTGGTTTTCGACCACTTGGTGGACAGGAGAAGATTCAGTATCTGCTTGTGAAATATTGGGAGTTCGGATAATGAGAAATTAAAAGAGAGATCAAGATGACTGATTAGTCAGTGAAATATTGGGAGTTGGCTAAAGAGAAATTAAAAGAGAGATCAAGATGACTGATTAGTCAGTGAAATATTGGGAGTTGGCTAAAGAGAAATTAAAAGAGAGATCAAGATGACTGATTGGCCAGTGAAAAAAATCTCCATCTTCTGTTTTTTTTTTTTTATACGCAAAGCGTCACCAATGATGTCGTGAAAGAACATTTCCTTTCGTGTACCCTGTAAACCCCGTGTTCATATGAATACAAAAGGGTTTAATTCCAAAATAGTTGACAATCAATAGATCATATTGTCTAATATATTAGAGATAGTTGAATTGAATTTAAAGGATAATTAGGAAATGACAAAGCAATCCATGACTTATTTAATTTGACGATCCTTCCTAAAATACTTTGCTATTTGAAATCAAACTAATTTGATATTTAAGGATCCCCTCAAAGAAAAAAAAAAAAAAAGATATTTAAGGCAATAACAGTCAATTGATTAAAGAGCGCATTAAAAGGCAAGAACACATGAAATATTGGGAGTTGGCTAAAGAGAAATTAAAAGAGAGATCAAGATGACTGATTGGCCAGTGAAAAAAATCTCCATCTTCTGTTTTTTTTTTTTTTTATACGCAAAGCGTCACCAATGATGTCGTGAAAGAACATTTCCTTTCGTGTACCCTGTAACCCCGTGTTCATATGAATACAAAAGGGTTTAATTCCAAAATAGTTGACAATCAATAGATCATATTGTCTAATATATTAGAGATAGTTGAATTGAATTTAAAGGATAATTAGGAAATGACAAAGCAATCCATGACTTATTTAATTTGACGACCCTTCCTAAAATACTTTGCTATTTGAAATCAAACTAATTTGATATTTAAGGATCCCCTCAAAGAAAAAAAAAAGATATTTAAGGCAATAACAGTCAATTGATTAAAGAGCGCATTAAAAGGCAAGAACACATTTAAAGATCAAGAGCACTTTTAATAATTGATGTTGAGTTTAACAAAGGAAAGACATTCAAGATTTAGTGAATGCTACACTCCAATTAAGTGTCACTCTTTCATAAGACTTAATCATTAATTCTCATTAAGCATCAACCCTTTGCTTGTATTCACATGTGCACACTTGGATGATCATATTTCTATGTCTAGTTGCTCACATGCTTGTATGCCCTCATGCTCATATGCTTAGATGTTTTGATGATCACATGTGCATGCTCGCACAGCTGTGTGCCCTCATGCTCACATGCTTTGATGATTACATGCTCACATATTCACATGCTTGATTGATCGCATGCTTGTATTCTCATATGCTCGAATGTTTACATTTCTTTATGCTTAAATGCTCACATGTTTAGATGCTCCCATATTCACACGCTTCCATATTCACATGATCAAATGTCATATGCTCATACTTTCTATTGACCTTTACATGATTGAGTGTCCTTCACACGAACCTTTCTCCTACTTTTTGTTTATTTGCCTCACATGACCCATAGACGAACTATAGGGCTTAAATGTATATACGTGTTCACATATGTTGGAAAATTTAGACCCTAGTTGATAGAATTAACAAATTTTAAACCTAAGTTGTTAATTAGATTTATTATGAATAAACCTTGATAAAACAAACTAACATCAATATCATGTCAATATCATGCACAGTGGAATAGTAAATAAGACAAGATATGATGACTTAGGAAAACTAATGAAACAAACTAGTTTCTTAGTAAAAAACCTAGGGGAAAACCTTCCTGAAAAGTAATTCACTATAATAAAGAGAAGTTTTAGATCTAGTACAAAACATTTATCCCTAGACTTTACAATCCTCGTAAATGAACTTACAGCAGAAACCTTCTACCGATTCAAAACCTCTGAACTTTTCAATATATGAATGCCACCCTTTTTGCACGTATCAAAGTACGTGACTAACCAATGATGCACAACTCTCGGTATGTAATTACCACACCAACTGGAAGAAGATATTGGCTGCAAAGTTCTTCACTTCATCAACAATGAAGATTAACAAGCAATTGGTTACAAAACCCTAAAACGCAAAGACGCAGTAGCTTATTTGAGAGAGAATAAGGCACTTGGTCACTTTTTGCACGTGTTCCCTTTATATTCTCTTATGTGACGGCTTTTAAAATAAGCCTTATATATGTTTAGGGTTGTGAGAAAAGAAACTCTACACATACATGTCGGCATGGGCTGAAAATCAGATCTGAAAATTCTAATTTCGTAATTCTCGATAGATACAATTTGTCGAGCTATCTATCGAGACCTCGATAGATAGGTTATTTGTCGAGCTTTAATGAATCAACACTTTTCACTTGTTTCTTAGACAAATTTGCATGGCTTCAATACTAGACTTGAACTCTTGTTCCTTGAAATACTAAACACATCTTAGATCTACCCAAATATAAGTAAAGTGTGTTTTGTCAAAGGATTAGCCAATTCTAAATGACATATGTTCATAACAAATCCCACATATGTTTTAACAACATAGGCTCATTAGATAAACACCATTTATTCACTATATAGTAACGATATATGAAGGCCGATTAGGGGTGTCCATTGAAATGGTCGGGCAGTCGGGTTTATACCCGACTCGAATTTTTAGGGTGAGTGAAAAGCAAAACTGAAACCGACCCGTAATAATGGTTAGATCGTCCAATTCAGGTCCATAAGGTTTCGGGTTTGTGCCGTTTGGTTTCGTGTTTGGCCGTTGGTGCCAATATTTTGCCGGATCCATCGAATTTGGATTAGATCTCACGAGATCTCGTGCGGATCTAGTGGATTTCAAATAGCTCTTTGTTGGAAAATCAAAAATATCGTCAATATTTGTAAATTTTTGCCGGAAAACCTTTGAATGTTGCCAGATTTTGTTGATTTTATGGTCGAGTGGGGTGGCTCGGGTTTTTGGGGAGGAAACCCGCCAACCGACCTAAAGGTATCGAGTTCTGGTGGCGGCGACCCGCCGCCGACCGTCGGATTGGTCAATTTGAGTGGTGGCGGTTTGGTTTCGGGCGGGTTCAATGAGTTGGTCGGGTTTCCGGGTTGAGTGGACACCCCTAAGGCCAACTATGACTAGGTAGGCTTGGGATGCCTAATCTCTTCACATCCTATACCCAAACTCTAGACTTTGTCCGGTAGGTAGACCTTCATGGAGTAATGTTTTAGTTCTTGGACATATAATCAGGTGTCAACTCCTTCACCTCTTTTTAAGAGGCTCTGTGTATTCCTAGGCTTACGTTGGCAATGAGTCTAAAACCGCTTTCAAGGAGGTGAAGTATTGCGCACCTCGCATTTGCGAGAAAGAATCAACATACTGATATATCATCTAAAGGAAGTACGGATCATGGAACTTACACGAGAGATGTTTATTTAACTAAATTTAGCCCAAAAGTTCATTCAAAAGGTTTTTGTATTACATATCTATTTAAACACACGTCCCTAAAGTCCTAACAAAAAAATTGTTTAGTTAACGAGTGCCATTTACACTCGTTAAGATAGAATTTTATAATGTAGTTAAAGCCACTTTTTATAAAAAGTTGAGTTACTTTCAACTAAAAATCATATTTTTATTTGCTTTTTTTATTTTCCAATACAAGTGCTTCGTTAACAAGTGCAATACAAGTGGAACCATTTTGAAGCTTCGTTAACAAGTGCACAAAGGCACTTGCTAACTAAACCGGTAAAAAAAGAAAATACAAAAAAGAAGGGACACTAAGGGCCCGTTTGGTAGAGGAGTTTGAGTAGTGTTGTTTGTAGTTTTTTAAAATACGTGTGAGTGAAAAAGTGTGTGAAAAATGTGTATAATGTTGTTAAAAAACTAAAAATGGGTGTTTGAAATGCCCTACCAAACGGTCCTTAAATATTTTTAGTAGATGTCTATTGTGTACTTTTTCTATTGGTCAACCTAGTTGGGGACCAACCTACAGTGTTTAACCGATTCCCTACAATTCCAAATTAGAGTAGTTATAGGGGAACATAAACGAATTATACTACTAATGTAGTAGTATGATTTTTGTTAATATGCTTTTTATTTTATACATATATGAGCCTTTTCAAATACTTAGGTAAAAAAAATAGGGAGCCAAAACGAAATTGCTTCTACCTCCTCTTTTGCAATTTTGCTTACTCAAGTGCAATTCTAAGAGTGTAACTAGCTTTTTTACTTCTTGTGTTGATGCAAGTAACAGGCTCAACTTCCCTGAGTTGAAGATGTGTCTAAAAGCCAAGCCAATCAAAAATTCAAAATTTCATAGCCAGGTGAGAAATGTAACCCCAATAATTCTAAAATAACGTTTCAATATTATGCTCCAAGCAATTTGGAGACCATAATTGGTTGCCTATAAATACGCATGATTACTCATGGTTATTTCTAAGTTAAGGGAGAAGGCTTGTACACACTTTCCCTCTATGTCCCCAAGGAGACCACTCCCTCCAGTTGGTCTTGAATTTCCCAAAGCATTCTCATGATAAGAAGTGCTACGTTTACTCTTTACAAAATTTTCACAACAAATTATAGGTAATAAGTTGTTGTTCGTTCTAATTTAAATTCACTATTTAAATTTTTTTTTTATTTATCCGTAACAAATTGTAATAACCTGTCACTTAAAATTTATTGTAAAAGTGTTATAAATATACTATTTTGTGGTGTTAGTTTTCATGTCAGCAAATCTAGAGAGAACCGTATCGTGTTCACATTTTCAGAAGAAAAGTTTTACTTTGGGTGGAGCGAGAATCTTCTAAATCCAACTCTGGTTAAATGGGCCTTTGCTTTTAGAGAAAGAGGAATAAAAAGGACACCCACGTATGGGCTTCTCTGTTAAATTTTTGATAATATGGCCAATAATATATCGGGGAACTCGTAAGCAGGACTTTTTGCCCAATTTCACTGTAAAAAGGAGACCCTTCTTCCTCTTTTCATAAGCAAGACTTTTTCCCAGTTTCACCTGACATTCTAAATTAAAAACCTGCCCCAATGTCATAGATTTAAAAAATATATATATTTGTCAGATTTGTCAAACCATAGCCAAACTCTTTACTGATTGTGTTAGTTTTATAAAACAATAAAGAAATTAATAAATCAAAACGTGAAAGAGAGAATCTATTTGCTGCTGACTTTTTTTTTTAGGTTAACTCACTGATGTTACCATTAATATTATCAAATAATATTATAACCTCAATTGCATTTGACATCTGGCCTCCCATCCCATTATAAGTCACTAGATGCAGATATTTTATAAAATAATTTTTTAAATTAAATTTGTCAAGGCATTTTAGGTATTGTATTAATTGGTTCAGTCTTTGGACTAAATTCGTGGCTGAATTCATTGTTTTCTACTATTCTGCCTTCAATTAGTAGCGTATATGTTTTCTAGTTAACTCGACTGGTGCAGTTTTAATTTTTTGAGATTTATAGGTTGAAGCTTTAAAAAAAAAAAAAAAAAAAAAAGGAGTGGTTACTTCTTTATTTATAGTCTTTATCTCTTAAAAATAGTTAAAATGGCAAAATAGTGGGTTCTAAATTGTTTGAGTATAAAATATTTTGTCATCAAATAAAAGATCTCGAGTTTTAAACTCTATCTACAAAAAAAAAAAAAAAAAAAAAAAATATTGATGTCTTAACCTAATAATAATAAGTAATTATGATAAAATGAAAAAAAAATGTGACCGAATGCTCTAAAGATATTTGTTAGTAAATTAATTTAGAAATTTTTTTATGGAAAAAAACAATAAAAATTTTAACAGAGTTTTCAATTTCTCATAAAAATAGATAAAAAATTTTCTAAAATAATTTATAAATAATTGATCCAATAAAAAAAAAAAAAATCGATTCTCACAAACTCACAATTTTAGCTCTTTTATATGCTAAAATGTGGATATTTTTTAAATATTTACATTTTTACATCATTTATTGATATGTATATATATTATAAAATATTTCAAAGATGGAATTGGTTCCATTCAGCCGCGAGTGTTCCACTATTACACTCGAGAGATTCCAGCATTAAGTCTGATTGGAAATGTCAAAGACGGTGTGCTGTACTTGATGGTACATTTCTGTCTTTTTGTCCTTAGACTGACAGTGACTTGCCTCTACCTTCACAACCATCATGCATTGACTTTTGTCTTATACGTCAAAACTGTTGACACGTGTCCTTTCTCAACAAACCACACCTTATCCTTGACCGCTGGATCAGCATAATCAACGTTCAACATCTGGTCGACAGAGACTTTTGTGAGGCTGCGATTCCTTTCTTGAGAAATCATAGTATGCGGTCATCCACAGGAGACCGTGTCATCAATTTAATTATAACTTCATTTTAGGTATTTGTCACGAGAAAAGATTCTGGTTCAATTTTTTTCTATACAAAAAATTGATTGGTGTTTTGATCTGATAATAAAAGAACTATTATCGGGAGCGAACGATATAAATTAAAACTCTCTAAAAAAAAAAAAAAAAAAGTATTTGTCACAAAGTTAAAACCGATTGTCTGCAGTATAATTTGTCTCACCTTCACTTAAAAGTTATTATAACTTTTGAGTAGAATTTATGTCTTTCTTGTTTATGTGTGTTTGTTTCTAAAATAAATAAAAAAAATTTAAGATTACTGGGTGTTTGGTAGAGTAATTTGAAAATTATTGTCTGTAGTTTTTTGAAATACGTGTGGATGAAAAAGTGTGTGGAAATATATGTAATATTATTTAAAATGTAAAAATGTGAGTTTGAGATTGATGACCAAATTTTACTAATTGAGTTAACTATAAACCAAAATTTAATTATAACACTGAGCACAATTTTTTTTTTTCCAAAATAAATTTCACAAATAAAAATGGTTGATTATTAATTGGGGACACACATAGTATTATGTATTCGTAGACCAACTACTTTCCTTCATCATTCACTCATAGAATAGCTTTGACAAAAAATTACATACTTCTGAGTTAGTTTTTTTTTTTTTTTTTTTTGTTGAGTGAAAAGGGGGCAAAGGCAACCATTGTGACTCAGCCTCTTGAGCGTGACAATAAATACAACCCCGCTAAAGAATGCTGAATTAAGTCATAACTATTGTGGTCTGAGTTAGTAGTTTCTTATTAATTTTTTATACAAGTTCATTATTAACACTATTTTATTAAAAGTTTTACTAACTTTTAGAGCATAAATTTATAAACTATTTTAAGAAAATTTTTATAATAAAATAAAAAAATTACTAACATTTTTACAACTTTTTAAATTTCTCATAAAATATTTCAAAAAATTGATGAAACATTCACCGGACTCTTTTGTCAATAACTTAATACTTTAAACAAGTGTCAAATTTGTTATCAATTTTGATGTATTTATAGCTGGAGAAACCTCGAGGAAGATAGAATATTGGACAATGGGGGAGGTTGTTGACCTAAGAAGTAAATGGTGCCATATAGGGTAGAATGGGGACCAAGAAGGGGTGACGAGTCCTCTGACTTGTGTCAGTCATTATCTATTATGTTAATTTGTCGGAGATTTTGTCCCTTTTCTTGTTGCCGGGTTGGCTCCTCTATCTATGATCTCATGCTTAAGCCTGCATTGCGTCATAATTTTTTTCTTTATACAATTGTTTCTATCATTATTCATGTATATTGAAAATATGAATTTTGTAAGAGTTATGTCTATTGTCTAGGACACAAAGTTAAATTGCATTTTATAATACACACATTGACACAAGCAAAACTGCAAATAGATTTTGAATTCTAATATAATCTGTTCTTGTATAATAAATTGGGTTTTACTCACGAATATTTTAGGGCATTCATTAGTAAATTATTTTAAGAATTTTTTTGACAGTTTTTTTAATTTTCTATAAAATATTTTCAAAAATAGATAATTAATGTATGCTCTAAGGACATACATTTATCGGATCCAAATAAATCAAGTAATATTGCATTGACCTATCTTGAGATTTATTAAAACTACACTAACATATTTCTTAATTCTTAGTTTTGAATTGTACATAGACCGATAGATCTCCATTTCTTCTCAAAATAATACCTCCACCGCAACTTAGCACCATCAAATTCATTAATAAGAATTGAAACCATTATACTTTTACTCGCTATTTGTTAATGAGAATTGAAACCATTATAATTTTACCCACTCTTTTAATTGAAATTTCCGAGTGTAATTTTAGTTAATGACCTATATATATACACATGGGGACAAGATCAAGTTACACATGATGTAACTTTAAGTAATATTACACAACATAATAACTTTTTATTAAATTAATATGAAAATCTAACTGTTGGATTGTATATTCTCTATGTCTTTAACACACATCCAAAATTTCATGTTTATTATATGTTATTTACTATTTGATCATTAAACTCATCTTTTATACATAATTTTTACAATACAAAAAAACTTGATTTTTAAAGATTTTATAGATAAGGTTATTGATCTCAAATCATCTTAAATTTTGCAATATTGTAGGTGTAAGGACACGTTTTGCGGCCTAAGCCCAAGATGTATGAGATCTTGGCCTAGTAAGCCCTAAATTTGTAGCTAGTGAGTCAAAGAACTAGGCCCTAATGAATTGGACAATGGCTAATATGAATTTAAATGATGATCAAATAAGAATAAGAAGTATTGATCTGAATCAATTCACTGTCCGAGGAGGTAAGTCTTTATATAAATCAACTAGACTGAACACAAGTATAATTTTGATGGCTACAATATTCTCTTTCTAATTTTTCCAATCCCTTCCTCATGGAGGGTCTCTTACATTATATAGTTCCCTTTGGACCATCTTGATCCTACACTTGTTGATCATTTGAGCCTTTATTTGAGTACCTGTCCCATCGGATACCCTCTTTGGCTTTCTATGAGTTGTAGTAGCCAAGACAAAGACTGTTTTAGAGGTCTTTTCCACATAAATGCGGCTAGAAAAGTAGTTGCAGTGCATTCAATGCGGTGGTAGCAGCTTTCCCTTAGATATTTTTGGGTTTCCCTCATTCTCATATGTTTATGATGCACGTTTCTATCACTGGAGCTTCATGGAAAGTCACTTTGATCTTTGGAATACATATTTGAGTTGTACTTATCGTATCCGAGGAGATATTCCTCCTCGGACAATCTTCCTATTTGCATCTTGCTCATTAAATCCTGAGCATGAACCGTTCATTATCATTTGTTCTTCCTCGGACCACTCACGCTCTCGGCCAAGACCTAAGGCCCAATATACAATTTGGACCCTTAATCCTACATTAGGGTATAAGGTAAAGATGTAATAAAAAACTAGATTTGTTAAGATTTGCATCCAATAAAAAAATATTGTGTGGTATAATGTAACTTAAAGTCTCACACACGCACACACATATATAGTACATTTATGTAAATAATTAATGCATCATTTTTGCCTCTTCATCACTTTTATACCATGCTACTCCTACTCATTAGGAATGGCAACAAGCCAAGTTCGGGCCGAGTTTTTGCATACCCGAACCCAACTCGCAGGCCAAGACTCGCGACCGGACAAGGCCGATTATTAATTGGGTTTTTTTTTTTTTTTTTGGGCCCCAGACTTGCCTCGCCGGGCCTTGCGGGCCTCGTTTAGCCACTTGGGCCCAAATCTGGCCCAACCAATTTTTTAAGCCCATTAAGATTTTTTGCCAGATTCAAGCCCATTCAAGCAATATATGGCAGCCAATTCAAGCCCATTAAGATTTTTTTGTATTAAGATTTTTGGCATTTGGGCCACGTTATATGGCGGCCAAATCAATCCAAATCATATGCAGCCAAATCAATCCAAATCATAGGTTAATCATAAATCAATAAATCACCTGTTAATTATACATCTATAAATCAATAAATCATAACTAAAATCACCGGCTAAACATAAAAATAAATATAAATCTAACAAGTCCAAGAACTAAGTATCACAAGTCCAACAAGTTCAAGAAATTAAAAAGCTACAAAACAAATCCCACAAGTCTAAGAAATTACAAAATGTCTTATCCTCCACAAACCAACAAATTAAATAGGCTAAGAAATTACAAAAGGCTAAAAAGGCTTAGAATAATTACAAACCAACAAATTAATCCAACAAGTCTAAGAAATTAAAAAGGCTACTAAATTAATACAAAATGTCTAATCATCCACAATTGTGACATAACTCCCATCCTCTTCATTAGGCTCTTCATCATCAAGAATTGATTGAAGTGTACAATCTCCAAACATAGTTGAAGAACCTACAACAACAATGAATTAAAAAATGGAATAAACTTCATCAAATTGTAACTAGTAAATATAAAAATACAATTTTGATTTTAAAAATAGAAATTAGACAATTGCTAACTATTGATTTCACTCCATAACCAATTCTGAGCACACATCATTGCCTCTATAGTCTTGGGATGTAGCCTACTATGGTGTGGACTTAAAAGTCTCCCACTAGTGCTAAAGGTAGATTTTGAAGCAACATTTATGACATGAATGACTAAAATATCTCTTGCAATCCTTTGTAAAGTAGGATACTTGAGACCATTACTTTTCCACCATCCCAAAAAATTAAAATCTTCACTCCTCTTCAACACTCCCTCATCAATAAAATGATCAAATTCCATTCTAGCACTCCCATGTTTCTTTGAACTACTTGAACTATTGTTCACAAACAAATCAAAAGATGACATTGCCCCACTCAACCTAAACTTCATTTGTGCCATAGGGCTTGAAGTACTTGCAAGAATATGAGAACTTCCTTCATTATCTACAGGGGACTCATCTATTTCTTCATACTCATCAAGCAAATCATAACAAAGATTCTTAATTTTTTCAATCTCCAAAATCAGAATTATCACCATAAATGTTTGGATAATAAAACTCTAATAACTTCATCTTATATCTTGGATCTAAGATAGCAGCAACAACCATAACAACAGCCATAACAACACTAACATTAGCCCAATAAGAATTAAATTTAGCAAGCATGCTTTCTGCCATCGTATTTATCATCTCATTTGAAAACAAACTCCATTCATTCAATGCAATTTTCAACTCACACACCAAATTAAAATACATATTAGTTGTGGGGTACTTACAACCAAAGAAAAACTCAATCACACTATGAAACAACTCCAACCTCCTACAAATATCTTTGACTAACTCTTAATCATAATCATATGGCAAATAAGTATAAAATATTTCAAGTTTGGCCAAAAGCGGAAAACATCTTTATAAATCAATGTAGTAGAAAGCATTAAGTAAGTTGAATTCCAACGAGTTTTACAATCTAAAACTAACTCTTTGGTGCATTGAATATGCAATTGACAAGCATTTTCTTCAAATTTTTACCTCCTTTTTAGTGATCCGGTCCAATAAATCACACCATCACGAATCATTTCAATACCATCACCAATAAAAGACAATCCATCTTGAACAATCAAATTCAAAATATGTGCAGCACACCTCATATGCAACATAGACCCACCCAACATAAGAGAACTAGTATCAAGCTTATTCAAGAGAAGTCTTATCATGACATCATTAGTATTACAATTATCAACATTTATTATGGACAACTTCTTATCAATGTTTCACTCTAAAAAACAATCAACAAGGACTTGAAAGAAGGACATCTTTCGTGTGTGGAGAAGGAACATAAACAAACCTAAAAAATAATATGAATAATTATAACATAACTCAATAAACATTTCTAAATGTAAAGTCTTTAACATTCAATTTATAGATAAAAAAATTAACTTAAAACCCGGTTTTGCAATGTCCAAGTATGATCAATAAAATGAGCGGTAATGACCATAAACCCTCTCTTTTTGTTACTTGAAGTCCACATATCAGTTGTAATTGTCATTCTATTTCCATTCTTGTCTGTCATCTTTAAAGCTTTCTCCCTCTCATTATCATAGATTTTAAGAATGTCACTCTTCAAAGTATTTCTTATGACAAGTTTAAACATAGGTTGAAGATTAGCCACAAATTCTCTAAACCCAATGTGGTCAACTATTGAAAGGGGATATTCATGTATGATGACCATACGAGCAAGCTTATTCCTAACTCTAACTTGATCAAATTGGTAAGTATTCAAACTCATAGTTCATCTACCTTATTTTGTTGTTTAATTAAGACTTGTTGTTGCATATCCCTTATATCTTTAAACTTCATTCGTGGACATCTTGCTAAATGATTACACAAATGAGTTGTATCTTTGGCTAGACTCACCCAAGTAAAGTTTGTTACAATGATGGCACTGGACTTTAAATTTTCCATCAACTTTCTTCCTTGTAAAATGAGCTCAAACATCCGAGGTAGTCTTTCTTTTTTTACTTGTATCCAAGTCCTCATTTGTAAGCTCTTGTTCTCCCTCTTCCTTTGTCCCTTCTTGTTTCTCTACCTCTAAATCTTCTCCCACTAAGTCCACTATCGGGGGGATTCGATTCCTAATTGGTTTAGAAGTTTGGGAGTTAGAATCAAAACAAATTATCACAAATTTATTATTACACATACTCATTGATTAATAGGCACAAATTCATAATTATACAGATTCACAAATTCTATCAACGCATTCATAATTAAACATGATTAACTACAAATTCAAATACTTACTCATTGTTTAATGGTGATCTTGAGGGTGAGCTGCCAAGCGACAATGGCGAGGGTGATCGTGAAAATGGCGAAGATAGTTGGCAATGGATTCTCAAGGGAAGGAAGAATAAACAATTTCTTCCATTAAAACAAACACAAAAAACAATAAACAATTTCTTCCATTAAACAAACTATGTAGATATGAAAGGAAAGAATAGGGGAACAAAATGCTTTGAGACTTGAATCGGGTAAAAGATATGTGTACAAAAATTCACTACCATATTTCACACTTAGTTTCATTGATTTCAACATCCCCAATGTATTACTTATCATCAAATCCAATCCTAATTACCAAAACAAACCCAATAACACCACAAACACCTTAACCCATAAACCAAACCTTCACCCACCCAAAACCCAAATAAACATTATTATCATCACAACAAATTCAATGAACCACCACACAATCAAAACCTCCAAACAAATTTTAATGAAACACTGAAAAAAATCCAAAATTTTAAAACAAAAACCAGACATTTTGCCTCTTTATCAAATCCAAAAATCGCAATGATAGATCATACATTTTGCCTCTTTATCATCAAAGAGTGAGATCATATAAAAAAGCTTTACAAATCGGACAACAGAGGAAGAGCGAGGTGTACCTAAGGTCCCGAGGAAGAGCAAGGTCGTGAGAGTGAGAAGGCAAGGCATGGTGTGACTGCATGAGTGAGGGCGTGTGCGTGAGGCGTGAGGCAATGATTGAGAGTGAGTGAGGGCTGTGAGAGTGAGGCCTCACCCACCAAATCAGACTACTTTCCAAAAACTTAGCATTGACATGAAACAAGAGGAAAGGAGCCATAAGCAACAACAAATTTTATTCCTTATATAGCTTTTGTTTTTTCTTCTTCTAATAAGAAGCAAATCACCTATAATCTTTTTCTATTCACATACCAAACCAACACAAAGAACTGAAAACTGAAAAACCCAATTCACATATCGAAAAACCGAAACAAATGAGATAAGAAAAGTCTGCAAAATTTTGCTTACCCGTAACAAGATAGGCAAGCGAGACAAAGAAAATGAAGATTGAAGGAAGGAACACAACCATCCATTTATGTTTTATTAATTTGAAATTTAAATAATAAAAAAATTTATTTTTCCATTATTGAGAAAAACTCCATTAAAGCAACTATCTAGCTTAGTTGTCCTACCAAAACTAAAATTTCTTTTTGCAAAAATTATAACTACCAAAATAATATTCACAAGATCGTCAATATCCAACCAAAACTCACACACACATACAAGCGTAGAACCACTATATATAGTGAACAAGTTGGTACCTTTGATGATTTGCTACCACTTTTGAACAACCATAAACCATGAGAAGACGGTGAAGGTGTGGTGGGCCAAGAAAATGCTCGATATAGCCTTGGAGTGAGGGTGAGGAGGTGAGGGAGGCATGACCGACTTAGTGATTGAGGGAGTGTGGGAGTGAGGGAAAGGGAGTGTTAGACTGAGGGTGTGTCGAAGTGATTGAGTTGAGGGAGAGGGAGTGTCAAACCGGGGGAGGGAGGCGTGAGGGAGTGTGGGAGTGAGGGTGAGAGAGTGTCGAAGTGTGGGAGTGAGGGTGAGGGAGTGTTGGAGTGTGGGACTGAGCTGAAATGAGGGAGAGGGAGTGTCGGATTGAGGCAGGGAGGCTACTAAGTTCGAGTTCTTTTTGAAGAAATGAGGGATTAGGGTTAGATTATAGGTATATATATAGGGTATTTTTGTAATTTCAGGGTACCGGTTTTTATTCGGGCGGGTTTTGAGTCGGGTCTCGGGTTTTTTTTGATAAAACTCGGACCTGACCCGGACCCACTTTGGGTTTTTTTTTTTTTTTTTTTCAAACCCATACCCGACCCTATTCCTAATCGGACCAGGTAAAACCTAGCCCATTAGGGTCGGGTTGGGCCAGGTACCCGTGGATCGGGCAAAAATTGTCATCCCTACTACTCACATGCCCACACAATGTGTGGCATAGTTGCAATTTTTTTGTGCCGATATTATTATTATTTTTAGTTAAAAGTTTGATGCTTCTTCCAACCACACAATAGAGTCACCAACATAAAGAACTTGCTTCATGCAGCCTTATTTTGTCATATTAACTATTTTGAGTATTTGAATGAAAATATATATGATCACTTTTGTTAGAAAATGTAGAGGACAATAAATATATTTATAAAGGAATTTCTGCCATAGTATGTTGAATGACTTTTACATTGCAATATGACTTTTACTTTGCAAGATGACCTTCACAAACTTCATATGAAATGAAATTCATAACTTATACATTGCAAGATTGTAGATTATGATATTGAACTTAATATCATAAGTCTTCAAATTTTCTTATCCATTCATAAAAGGGAAAAAAAAATCCTCATTTGGTCTTCAAATTCAAATTATATCATATCAAAACACTAAAATTGTACTCAAAAACTGAAATACTAATATCAGTCAAGGGGCAAAAAAGAACATAAATAAAGATAAAACCACAAATCAATAAATAAAACAATTAAAAATAATAATATAAGTTTTTGTCATCTTAGACCGAACTGGATCAAATGGACTGGAGTGTACCCAAATAATCGAAAGGACCAAAATAGACCGAAGTGAATTGAATTTGAAGGCATGTATTAGTAAAAATCCTAGACATTAATTTAGTTACAGGTAAATTTATATGTGCACATACTTTTTTTTGGGAAGTAAGTGATATAAATTTATTGATGTATTGAAAAAATGATTGAAAATAAAGTTAGATGGTAAATAATTTTCTTTTTCTTTTTTAAGAACTTGGAATGTAATTTTTCATATATTTTTAGTAGTCATTAAAAAGTATTGAAAGTACTACAATATGGATTATACCACCGCACATCCTTGGTGTGATGATCATTCCACAAGTATAAATACTTGTGGGACGTGAGGGGCAAGGGTCGGGGTTTAAGTCTCTAAGAAGGAGTTTCACACACATATACACTTAGATTAGGCTAAAGTAAAATTTCTTTCTTGTATCAAAACAACTATATTGATTATATAAAGTGTCAAAATCCTAAAAACAAAAATTGACTCTGCTACAAATTTTTTTCACCCCTTGAACTCTATGGAAGAGGACTTCACAACAATATACAAGATTTATCAACACATAAACATATAAAAGAAATATCTAAAAATCCCTGACAGAATAGACAATAGATTTAGATGAATGTCTCCAAAATGGTTCAACAACTGCAGTAAATGCTAAATACTAGATTTTATGTCAAAATTAGAATTGGCAAGCCATAATAATAGTTGACACAAAAAAGCGTTTGCGCCTTTGTAATCAAAAATTGTTTAGGCCAATCCGTTCGTGAAGGTTGTTAATCATGACACTCTTGCAATGATGAGAACAATCAATTATCCACAATCAAAGAAGCATTATATGAGGCATGGAAACAAGGTTTTAGGGAGATAATCCATTTTCTAAAATCAAATCAAGGAGTGAAGCTAATTCAGACACACCGCCTTACTAGCTTTGGAGAATGTTCCCATCATGGATGATATTGCAACATTAAAAAAGATGATTAAGCACATTCACATCCAAATTGCTCCTCAACCGGTTTTCCAAGAAGTTCGGGGACTAGCAAACATGGCGACAATATGTTTTACAAGGCTCTTGGATGTGATCTAATAATGCATTTTTAAATTGAATTTTTAACTAATATGGTCTTTACTCACCTATTAAATGGTGCCACAAGATTTGTCATTCATGGAAAATAAAAAATCCACCATTTTTTTTTTTTATAACCGATTACCCTATTATATTATTAATTCTTAGATTTCACTCTTACTAGTAGAAGTCATGACATAAGAGCATTGATAGCAGGTTACTTAAAATAGGGTAAGATGTACTGAATATAGATAACCAAAACGAAAACACACCCCAAAATCTACCCACATTAAATTACTCATTTCAACCCAAAAAATGAGTTTTGCTATAATTGCTCCCAATCCTTAAGGATTATTATCCATTCCCTAAACATATATTTATTGTTTTTCATATCTTGGTAATAGTCATAAAGTAAAGTGGGCGCTTTGAATAGTGAGTGGATAATTAAAAAAATGAATGAAAAAACAATATTTACAAGAAATATGGTTTAAAATAAGGAATTTGATGTGAGTGAAAAAAATGGTAATTACAATAAATCCACCTGTGGTTTGGTCCAAATTCACTTTGTCTACCCGTGGTTTGAAAAATGTCACTTTACCCACTTGAGGTTCACTCCATTTGTCTCCCGTAACCTACCTCTGTTAAAAACGAGAGTAAATATTTATTTTTGCTCCCATTTTATGTCTCTTTCCTCCCAAAACAAAAAACACAAACAAAAACAAGAGAAAAAAAAGATTAAAAAGTTAAGGTTTGGTAAAAATTAATAACAAACATTTGACTCTCCCTCTCCTCTTTCACTATGTGTCTTTCTCTCTCCTCTTTATGTTTCTCTCTTCTAGCACAATGGCAACAACAAAGAATTACTATTAATGAAAATCATAATCATCCACCATCTATCAATGATTCAATTGGAAGTTTCACCTAGGATGGACCAACAGTGCTCGTGAGACAACAAAGGACCTTCGTTGCTCTAATAAGCCAACAAGATTGACGCCTCTCACTATGCAAAGTAACTGGGAAGCCCCCAATCTAATACCCACCTTTAACATCGCACCCCTAGTGTGGCAAGCCCACAATGCCACAACAACCCGCAGATCTGTGGGCCAAAAGGAGAAGATCTAGAGCCTAGTCCTTGCAAAACCAATATTTTATATCTCTAACCACCAAATACCAATCATGTAATGTTTAAGTATAGTGGCAAAAAAACTTAATTAATTTTGCTTTTAGTCAATGATTAGTTTTTGCAATTGTACCTGACTAGTGATTGAGGTTATTTAGATTTCATGTATATAGCTCTGGGTTCGAAATGATAAACCTACTCTGAATCAACTTAAGCTAGATTGAACACATATAGCTTAACTTCAAACTCCAAGTATTAGACTAATTAGCAAGGTAAGCAAAAAATAATGAGAGAGAGAGAGAGGGTGAAAAGGTGAGAGAGAGTCAGATTTTATTAATTTTTACAAAACCCTAACTTTTTAATCTTGTTTTCTCTTGTTTTTGTATGTGTTTTTTGTTTTGAATGAGAGAAACATAAAATGGGGGTAAAAATATATATTTACCTCATTTTTAATGGAGGTGGGTTATAAAAGACAAACAGAGTAAACCTTAAGTGGGCAAAGTGACACTTTTCAAACCACGGGTTAGCAATGTAAATTTTAGCCAATCCGCAGATGGGTTTACTTAAATTACAAAAAAAAAAAAAAAAAAAAAAGTGATTAGCTAAAATAAGGATCCCTACAATTGAAAATTTTTATGTAAATGAATAATGCATCTTCTTTTTTTTTTCTTCATGCTCATCAATTTTAATACCATATTACCTCATTAAATCGAAATGTATTTCAGGTATATTTTCATAAAGATTGATAAGTTTAAATAAATAATTATTGTATCATTTTGATGCTTATTTCTTGTATAAGTATTTATTAGAATAATGAATATTCAGGATCTATGCCCCTAGCCCTATAAAAAAATGATTTGATAATTGTGATCAATATAATTTAAAGGATAGTTTAGAATTTATAAATTGATTGGGTCAAAAAAAAAAAAAAATCTTTTGAATCATGTAAAGGTTAACTTGATGCAACTATATATACCTTTGCTAATAGTCACTATTTCTAAATAGTTGGACAAAATGGAAATATACCCCTTTCAACGAAAAGTTTCAACAAAATGCCCAATTTCTGAAATTATTTAGGAATATGCCCCTATTTTAAAACTCAATTTTATCAAAATCAAGTTTTAGTGTGGAACTTGAGTTCCACAAATTTTTTTTTTTTTAAGTTTAATTTGACTATAACTTGATTTTCTAAAAATTGAGTTTTACATTAAAACTCAATTTTTAGAAAATCGAATTTCAAAACAGGGGCATATCCCTAAATAGTTTCAGAAATGGAGTATTTTGTTGGAACTTTTTGCCGAAAGGGATATATCCCCATTTAGGCCCTAAATAGTTATTCATCTTAATCTAGTATTTTGGCTTTGAATAATTATTTTTTATTTGGAAATTCCCCAAAGGTGTGATCATAGGTTTATATCTTATAAATACTAATAATATTATTTCAACTTCTAAATTACATGAATACATTTACAAAAGGAGAGAGCTATCAGCTATAAATGGAAATAGTAAAATGAGGCTTGTAGGAACGATGATTATGTTTTTCATAATTTTTTCAGTTGCAATGGAAGGCGATATTGACGGACGGCATAAACACCGGCATCGTCCTCCATTAAAAGACCCTCATCATTGTCCCCTTAAGCACCGTCCTCCACCCCCTAATGACGATCCCTCCCTCCAAGTGCTAGCTACAAATTCCCCCCTTATATATGATTATAAATGTTATAAGGCTTGTGTTAAAGCAGAATGTAAGTACATAGCCATTAAAAAACTAGAGGAATGTCGGGCATGCATGGTGAAGTGTGCTGAATCTCTTCTTCATGACGTATATAATAATTGAACTATTGGGTTTCTGTAATACGTAACAACATCTGCAACATTTATAAATTTGGTTTGTATAATAAGAACAAACTATAGTTTAAAAACCAGAGTCCTAATTTTGTGACTTCATGTCTCAATATTCCCCACCTCCCCTAAAATTGTAATATATTTTCAGTTTAATAAATGTTCCCTTCAAACTATATAAAAAAAAAAAAAAAAAAAAAATACACACTTCACCATACATAGTATCATGGATTCATTATCCAATCAAATATCAATGTATTATACACTATATGCCTTTATCTCATGATCTATAATACAAGTCAATTCTGATTTATGAAACACTTCATATATATCCCCCCCAAAAAAAAAAAAGAGCAAAAAGAATCCGACAATTATAAAAAAGAGACAAATATTTTCCTTAATTTTTAGTGCAAATTTTAGATATTGAGAGTTATAGGGGGAAATTTTTGTTAGTTTATAAAATCGGTAAGCTTATATTTTGATTTAGATCTTTCTCCACCTTCCCCCAGCAAAAAAACATATGCACTTAAAGGTATAAGTATCTGACTATTTATGAGCTTATGCAATCTCTCTCTCTATCTCTCTCTCTCTCTCTCTCTCTCTATGTATGTATATATATGAATTGAAAATGTTTGACTTTCATTGATCTTTGAATATTTTGCCATGTTACTTTCGTAATCTCACGAATTTCCACATAGCAATCTTTTTTTTAATTATAAAAAATAAGTCCTATTTAGAACTTGGGATTCTTGAAATACTTGGAATTCCAAATAGAAGAGTTTTGCATTTTTACTTTTAGAACTTAAGATCCTTGAAATACTTGGAATTCCACATATATTAACATTTTAATTGTTACAGTTATTTGAAACCATTTAAAACTCTTTTTCTTATTTTTCACAATATTTTCACAACAAATCATAAATAATTAGTTGTTATTGGTTTTAATTTGAACCTATTACTGAAATTACTTTTCTATCCAATCAATAACAATCCATTACAACCTGCTACTTAAGGTTTGTTGTGAACATAGCATTTCTTTAAAATAAAATTAAATAAATAATTAGAACAATTGTTTTATTGGAATAAAGCAATCAAATATTATAAACAATTTTTTTAGGAAATACTAAACTAATTCTAATATAAGTTTCTTAAATATTAATGTATGTACTCAATATAGACAAAGACTAGATCATTGCCTAAACTGGAGAAACCACCCATCTGACTAACTCTTTTAATAGTTAGTCATTATGGTACTCTCTCTCTCTCTCTCTCTCTCTCTCTCTCTCTCTCTCTCTCTCTCTCTCTCTCTCTCTCTCTCTCTCTCTCTCTCTCTCTAACACACACACACACACAGAGAGACTTACAAGCTCATGCTCACTTGGCAACTACAACCAAAAAAAAAAAAAAAAAAGCCCATAAACTACAAAAACAAATATCAAAACAGCATCACGACCGTTTCCTTGTCCCAAAATCTTTTTGCTAACAAACTTCTCGCTAGGGTAAAACAAACTTGAAGTAATCCAGCCGATAAATCTGGGATCACTGCAGTAACCTGCATGTTCACTGAAATAACATGGATGAAGATTATCGATGATTCAACTTCAATATACATATTTCACTCCAAATTAATGCATAATTTCTTTGTTTCCCAAAGTACAAAATTTAATCTGAGCAAGACCCTTGATTTGTACAGAAATTGCAAAGTAGAATCGGTGATCAAACAAGCTAGCAAATGATATAGAGCACCTTATGGCTAACCATTGCTTTACTCTGGAGCAGTTTCTAATTACATTTTAGTTTCTTCATAGTTCACACAGCATCAATGCATATGTTTGTCAGCAAACCATTTTTCTTGGAAGAGGGGCTAAAACAACAGGTCACATCACATATTTGCACTTCTACTGTTGGTATCTTCTTGCATGCATAATATATATAAATATAAATATATATATATATATATATATATATATATTTATATAAGTCCATTCAACAACCATATTGATTATATAGAGAACTAGTGAATATGTGCCAAAATCCTAAAAATAAAAGTTGACTCTGCTACAGATTTTTTTCGCTCCCTGAACTCTATGGAAGAGGACTTCACAACAATATACAGGATTTATCAACACATTAACATATAAAAGATATATCTAAAAACTGCCTGCATAAGATAATGGTATAAAACTATCTTTTTTATATATTGGTAACTTAGTTACACATGCACCTATTAGGTCTTGAACCCAAGAACTCGCACTCCACTCATTTTTTTTGGGGAAGGAAGTGCCATTTGAGTCATGCTTATCTATAACTAGCAGTATTGTGCTTCAAGGAAGGTATGGAATTAACAGTATTTGCTTATCTAACAATATAACAGTATCATGCGTTCTTGGAAATTAAAACATACCTATTTTTGAAGAATCTCTTTGTGAGCTATGAAGGAGAGAAAAACATTCCATATAAGAGCAATAAAATTAGCAGCAAGGACCTGAAATTGCTGTGGGACAAATCGGAAGTTGAGAAATTGGAAGGGTATCCACAATTTCCAATTTGCAAGAACAGCAGAAAACCACTCCTACAAAATTAAAGTCAAAATGAAAATTTTAAGAAACAAAATAAAATGGAAAACAACCCTGCCAATGAACCGCCTCTAAAGCTCATATAAATAAATGCCTTCAGAACCACCTGCTGAAGCTTCGGAATGACTTGTGATGGCCTTCCTTCTAGGGTCACCAATGTAGCTAAGAAAACTCCAATAAATATAGGAGAAAAGAGGAACTGCAATAAAATTACCTTGCATTAGTAGCATTAGAGATTCTTTTATGCAATTTGAGAAACAAATTTAGATATATTAGGTCACCTGATCAAGTAGAAGGCGCAAGAATGCACCTGAGGCTCCAGGCAATGGTACCAATTTACTCAAATACAAATACCTAAAGACACATCAAGTTGTGAAAATGAAGATTGAATAAGTAAATAAAGGTCACATGTATCAGAGAGGCCAGAAATTCTTTCTAAAAAAATGTATATTGGTCTTGGCCTTTGTCCAGTGCATTTGATGCATGCTCATCATTCCAGACTACCCTTGCCTCGGGTTCATAAATAAATAAAAAAGACTATACTTGCCTCTGATGATCCAAAAGCATATCCAGGAATAGATACAAAGAATCTAATTTAAAATAATTTTTCTATAGGTCAAGTAGGAAAACATCATTGGTAAGCATATATGTGGGTTCTCATGGGTGACACAAAAACAAATAACAAGGGATGTAAGTAAGAAACCACAAATTTTAGCTGCAATGTATATATGTACATGATCTTATAAAAAAAAATGTATATATGTACATGATGACTACATCAATTACAAATGAAATTTAGAATTTCCAATTTTTTAAAGCAAATAGAAAATTCAAAATGCATAAGAAATCAATCTAATAATTGTTAAATTACTGCAAAACGCATAGAAGTGCTATTAATATTATTAGATAAAAATAATGGATAAGTTGCTGTTGCTATATCTCCCATTTTCACACATAGACATGGACTCTGAAGCATTACCAGAAATGCAATGTTGGACCCACTAACACCAGACCCAACAGAGTAAACAGGAATGTCCTTTTCATGTCTAGCGATGGCACTTGATCAATCACGAGCTGAGGCAAATAAAAATAATTTTAAAATTCAGTAAAACCAGACTGATAATTGTTAAATCATTGCAATAATGCAGTACTTAGGAAATACACAGAAAAGAGAAAGCTTTAATTATACAATTTAACTTTCCATAATTTAGTAACCTCATCACTAAAGGTAAACGTTTTGCATCTCTAGTCATTACTAACTAAACTGTGGCAACATCTACGAGTCTCTGTGGCTTGCATATTTTATTTCCAGCTTAGTTGTACAAGTAAGAAATTGGAATATGTGCCACTAAAAGCGAGTGAAATAAGAGTGACAATCTGCAAGATGGAAATGCATAAGAATCACACTCTGATATACTGTTCTACCAAAAAAAACACTCTGATATACTGTGGAATGCTGGAAGAAACATATCAACAAGATCATCCTGCAGTTGTAGTTATTCTCTAAACCCAATACTCCTTAAAAGATAGTAACCCTTATTACTATCACATCTGTTAAGGATATGACAACCTAGACTCAATTTAGGTAGTTCAGAAAGATAAGTTGAAAGTTTGCCATTGTAATTTCTATTGGGATAATTATAAAGAACGAGTACAGAGAATCAGTAATAATAAAGAACCATTTTTTTTTTTTAAATAAGGGACAGTTTGAAAAGGACAGGCATCCTCTAAGGGACTTTGTTCCTGGTGAGTTCAACCTCAAGGGCACCTGAATTCTAATTATTACTGCAGTGTAATAGGGAGTGGCCAGACCATGATATCTGTTATACTTGCAACTTGCAAGTATAAAAGCTAAGCTTTTTGGTTGTTTGTCTTCTTTGAACTTGTGATGTGGGCAGCAAATATAAGTAGAGCTTCCTTCTTTCTTGGATGGTTTGGAAGTAGATCAAAAAAGCTCTACAATGAGGCTTTGGTTTTACAATTTTTTTTTAGAGATAAGTAGGTTTTAGCCCCAAGGAAAGAGGGAGGGGAAGATTCAAACTAGTGTCTCAGTTTCATGAGGCATTAGTCCCCATTGATCCGATTACACTATCACTTAGCATTATTGGTTTTGCAATGTCATTTATAGCAAAGCTGCCTCCCAATATACTTGACTCCAAAGACTTATCCAAACAGTCACACAAAAGTTGGATCTTCTCCAACTCTGATCTCTTTCCCTTATTCATTTCTTCTTCTTCTTTTTCTTTTTTAAGAAGATAGTACATTCCTTACAAATATGACAAGTAAAATCCACCCAAATACACAAGTATACAAAGGTAGAGAACCAAAGACAAAACAAAATCAAAAGAAAATAAAAAAAAAAAACTATGCATGTGTATAAGACATGAAATCTCAAAAGCAATCTATATAATGATCGTATGAGTCTGTCATCCAAGCACATAATGTGGGTAGAAATCATATAGAATGCATCTTTAACCAGTCCATTTAAGGCCACTTAAGATCTAAACATACTCAGTATGACTCTTCTATATGGAGCCAGCAGCGTGCATCCTACGTTGGCATCTCACTATGCAACCCTATTTAGGGCTAGCAACTCATCTAGAGGAAAATTAAGCTTTAAAACACTAAGGCAGGTGTACTAATCTGCAAACCATACATAGGCCTTAATTTAATAATAAAACTTTTTTATCACTACACTAGAATGTAACAATTTATTTCACCCTAAACCTACTTCCCAAAGAGAAACCAAACAAGCTTTTTATATATTTTGGAATCCAACTCATATTTAAAATTTAAACATCACACACACACTCTAACTACCAATTTTGTATTTCTACTCTCTTTCACCCTTTTTTTTTTGGTTGAGGATTACACTTCTCTCAATGCAGCAGGCATCTATTTGGTATTATTTTAACTAAATGATACATGGCATGGCATGGGTGAACTGCCCATTATTGAGAAAGCTTGATCTCTTTTTTTTTGTTAATATTTTACAATACCACAACACCCTTCTTTTTTTTGATAGGTAATCAGAAAACTATTATTAATGAGAAAAGGAAAAGTAAAAGTTGTTCATGATGATGAACAACAAGAAAAAATATAACAAACAGCACAACAAAAGGAGAAATCAGGAAACTAAGCTAAGGGAAAGCATAAACTCGGTGAGAGAAGAACAATCAAGAAAACCCCAACAACGAGACCACTCCAAAAGACTCCGTTGGCATAAAACCTTTAACTCTTCCAACGTCTTCTCATTATCCTCAAAGGAACAACGATTTCGTTCCAACCACACAATCCACATCAAGCACCCTGGAACCAAATTCCAAATGTCCGAATTATGTTTCCCAAACCACCGATGCCAACAAGATAACAAACCCGCCACTAAACCTTCCCCCAATGAATACCTTTTTTTGATAGGTAACAAGAAACTTATAAAAGAAAAAAAGAAAAGAGAAGTACAAGATGTTCATGATGATGAACAACAACACAACACAACAAAGAATAAAACAGCAACAATGAATACAACAAAAAGCAAACATAACCCAATGAATACCAAAAGCCTGAAGCATAAAAGTCCATAGGGAATGAGTAACAAGACAATGAAGAAGAAGGTGGTCTACCGACTCCCTATCACAACAACACATACAACACCAAGTAGTCAACAGGCGACCTCTAAGCATTAGATTATCCAAAGTGAGGATTCAACCATGTGTGGCTGTCCACATAAAGAACGCCACTCGCCTAGGAATCTTTGGTTTCCAAACACCCTTCCAAGGAAACAAAGAATTCAAAGCACCCCGAATAGCATGGTAATAAGACCGGATGTCAAACTTACCATCACCTTTTAGCCGCTAGCTAAGAGTATCACTCCTATCACCCCGAGGAATACGAGTTTGGATAAGCTGGAATAGAGAATAAGATGCAGCCAGCTCCCAATCTTCAAAGGCTCTATAAAACCTTAAATCCCATACTCTAACAGTACCCCTTTCTGGAATCCACAAAACCTCAAAGATACAAGCATCCTTGACCGCCGAACACACATAAAGCTCGGGATAAAGATCTTTAAGAGTATTATCACCAATCCACCTATCATACCAAAAGTGGATAGAAGTGCCTTCACCCACTACAAAAGACAGATGCTTAGAGAAGCTCTCCCACCCTCCATAAATGCTTCTCCATAATCCACACCCATGAGTCCTCCCGCACACTTTAGTACACCACCCCCCTTGACCCTCACCATATTTTGTGGAGATAACTAACTCACCGCCAAAGATGGGAAACTTCATGACCATATCTCCACAACCATTTCCCTAATAAAGCTTGATTAAAAGACACCACACTTCTTATCCCCAAACCACCCATCTCAATGGGTAAACACACCTTTTTCCAAGCCACCAAAGGATATTTGAAACTCCCCTCAAAAGACCCCCAAAGAAAATTCCTCTAAATACTTTCCAATCTAGCAGCCACAGATTTAGGAATAGTAGAAAGGGATAAATAGTACGTTGGGAGGCTTGAGAGAGTACTCTTAAGTAACATGAGCCTACCACCCTTAGATAAATAGATATGCTTCCACCCGGATAACTTCCTCTCCATTTTCTCCAAAATAGGATTCCAAATTGAAGCTGTCTTAAAAGAAGTCCCCAACGGCATCTCCAAATATTTCATAGGCAAACCGCCTACTCTACATTGAAGAATATTAGCCAATGCATCTAGATTATTCACCTCCCCAACAAGGACAATCTCACTTTTCCCAACATTGACCTTCAAACCCGTAAAGGCCTGAAAACAAGACATCACCAACCTTAAGGACAATGAATCGTTCCCTAGAGGCATCACAAAATAAGATAGTGTCATCAACAAATAACAAATGGGAGATACGCACATCAACAGAGTTCACAGAGCCCACATGAAAACCCCAAATAAGATTACACTCCTCTGTCTTCTTCAATAGTCTACTCAAAACCTCCATTATCAAAAGAAACAAGAGCGGGGATAAAGGATCCCCTTGTCTCAATCCACGAGAACAACCAAAAAAACCTTTAGGGGAACCATTTACCATAATTGAAAAATAGACAAAAGTAACACAAGCCTTAATCCACCCCCTCCATTTCAACCCAAAACCCATCCAGCCCAACAAATAAAACAAGGCCCCCCAGTTCACATGGTCATAAGCTTTTTCAATATCAAGCTTGAAAACCACACCCGATGTCCGCTCTTCAACTCGCTATCCAAACATTCATTTGCAATAAGCACTGAATCCAGAATCTGCCTACCCCCAACAAATGAATTTTGAGACTCGAAAATAAGATTATCCAAAACCGCCCTCAACCTATTAGCCAACACCTTGGATAGCAGATTGTTCACACTACCCACCAAACTGATGGGGCAAAAGTCCTTAATGTTAACAGCATTACACTTCTTGGGAACTTAGTATATAAGCATTACCCTTCTTACAACTTTCTATTATGCATAGAGTTTTAATAATTGAAAATGAAAGTTAAGAATAGGAATTAGTATATAAATAAATAAGATTGAACATTGTACAAGTTCTTAAAAGATATCAAAGCCCATATAAATTTTTTTGAAAATTTTCAAGTATATTGCCAAAAATTTTAATGGTTTCACATTGATTTGCTTTCTCAATTTATTCTTAATTAAAAAAATTATCTGTATAAATTTCTTATATTTTGATTACTTTTTAAAGTTATTGTGTATATATATATATATATATATATCTTTTAGTCGACACTAGGCATGAAAAATAAATTACAATTTCTATTTACGTTCTATTTGTCTGATAATTAATTTCTTGTTTTATTATTTTATCATACTTAAGTTAATAAACATGTTTCGAATGAACTCTATTTTCAACTTTGTCTTTTATATCTTAAGAACTTTACCTTTTAATATCATTGCCCTGAACTTAAAATCCTTGCTCCACCAATGTTTTAGTTATATAACAATAAACTTAAACTAGTGATGGAGTTGAAGTAGCATTCAGGCATTTCCCATATATGTGATCAAGCTTTCAACTAACTGACTTGATTCCCAAACACAGGAAATACACAAAGTGAATGATACTCTATTCTTACTAAACAAATTTACAATAAAAATTCTGGTAGGTCAACATTGATAACAAATCCACAAAGAAATAACAGAAATTTATACATTCCATTGATGAAAATTACAGGAGGTGTACCTGACAGATCAAATCTCCAATTAAAGTTAAAAGTGCTGATGTCAGAGCTTTTATTGTCACAGGATACTTCGCAAGAAGAGCCAAATACCTGTAATATGAGAACTTCATGTTGATAATGGCAGCTTATGAATGATTTTTGTCAATTCCCAAGTATACAGGAAAGTGATTAACACAAAACTCAGCTCGTATTTCATTTCACACACAAATTAAGAACTAAAAAACAAAAAGCGAATAAGCTGACTCTGAAAAAACCAATAGGAACTAGCTTTTTTTTTTTTTTTTTTTTTAACAAGTTACACACACCCGGTGAGTCTTAAACCCAACCTTACCCTCCACATTGCCCTTAAAAGGAAAGGACTGTCAATTAAGCTAGGGCTCATTGACTTGGCAATTCAACCCCATGGCACTAGTAAATTAACAATATTTAGGCCAAAAGCTTTAGCTCAGTGGCATTGTCTGCTCTCCTTTATGAGCAAAATAAAAATTCAAATCACCATCTGCCGCCATTGTAATTTGTAACTATCGAATTATTCTTAAAAAAAAAAAAAAAAAAAAAAAAAAACCAAAAGGCATAACATAAACTACATTTGGGAACCATAAAACAATACAATTAATAACCATTAAACTAAAACCAAATAACTTGAAACCTTAGTTCATTACCATGATAGCAAAGACTTATTTCCACCACCACCGTCACTGCTGCCAGCACCACCATCACCACCACTACCTTCACCTCTCCCACCAGAACCTCCATATCCACCCGACCCACCATCCGAAACCGCAGAAACTCGAAAATGATCAAAACCCAGTTGCCCAAATCGCATTTCAGAACGGCCCAAATTCTTAAACTCGGCTCCATGGCCAGAATTCAACGGGTGAGAGTAAGAGTGGCACGAAGAACAGGGACGAAACCCGCTAATCCGAACTGGGTTTACGGGAATTCGGGTGGAATGCGAAATGGGTCTGCGAGAAAACCCCATGAAACTGTAAAAGAGTGGGGATTTGCGGATGAGTGATGCTGGGTTTGGAACCATTTTTGTTTCTGTGAAGATTGAAGAAAAACAGGGGTTGTGGGAAAGTCTGTGTGACTGTGCGGTGGGTTTTGGACTTGGAGGTTTTTTTTTACGCAACTAGTATAGGATAGAAGTGCGGTTCTTGGGCACTGTGCTCTTGCTCGGTGTTTTTGAATATGTGAACCGGAGCTTGAACCGTATTGAGCAGTCCGGTTCGTATAAAATTATTTTGACTTTTTAGTTTTTTTATATATATATATATAAAGAAAATT
Organism: Quercus dentata; assembly: GCA_028216015.1. Lineage (NCBI taxonomy): Eukaryota > Viridiplantae > Streptophyta > Magnoliopsida > Fagales > Fagaceae > Quercus > Quercus dentata. The sequence continues at coordinate 15,994,086 of CP116450.1, forward strand.
ATTTATGGGAGGATGAAATTAGCTGAGTAGAGTATAAGTTTGAATTTAATCAGTAAACGGTATACCTATTGTATTACAAATAAATAATTTTTTCAATTTCTGCATTTTTCTACCCGAATAAAATGGGTCAAATGAAGATTATTTCTTAATTTTCCTTATCTAGTGATAGAATTGTTTTCCACTAAAATTTCTTAAAAAACAATTTTATCTTATGCGAAACTAAATAAGAAAAGTCAATTGATAGTTTTGCAACTTATTTTAAAGTCACGGCCAAACATAGGAAAATTAAATAATTTTTTTGAAAATGATTCATTTTTCATAAAATATTAATATTGAAATAAAAAGAGTGATATGATTCCAAATAGCTTAAGTGACTCTTGTCTATATATACTATAAAACCAAAACTTTTGACTTTTTGTTAACCTTATAATATATTGACATGTAAGCTTTACAAGCCTCACAAATTGATACCTCATTATAATTTATTTTATTTTTGTAATTCTCTTTGTAGGTACTAAAGAATTTTTGCTATTGGTTTTGGTTTTTTTTGGCTTGATTGCCTTGTCTTGCCTTGACTTGAATTCTTTTTGTCCTACATTGGAAAGATTGTCTTCCTCTTTCTACCTTATAAGGGATGACCAATGGAGATAGAGTACCACTAGTTTGGACTCTTTCTCATTGGTCATCCCTTATAAGGTAGAAAGAGGAAGACAATCTTTCCAATGTGGGACGAGCAAAAATTGCCTAGGAGTACATGAGTTTCCTTGAAGCAAAAAATGCTCTTACAATAAAAGGATTCTTTTATTGTAGGTACTCAAGAATTTTTGCCTTTGGTTTTGGCTTTTTTTGGCTTGATTTGGAAAGATTGTCTTCCTTTTTCTACCTCATAAGGAACCAATGGAGATTGCAAAAAAATTCAAGCTTCCAAGCCAAGGCAATCAAGCCAAAAAAAGCCAAAACCAAAGGCAAAAATTCTTGAGTACCTACAATCTTAATTAAATTGAATACTACCACACGATAGACTCACGCTCACTCCTCAAATACCACAGTCGCCGCGCAAAACCACAAAGCAGTCTTCATAATCGTTTTTCCCAATTGTTGTGAATGTTAGGATCTGTTTGGTTGGAGGAGTGGAAAAGTGAGGGGATAGAAAATTGTGGGAAGATGGAAAAGTGGAGGGATGGAAAAAATAAGTTTGAATAAATTTACTCTTATACCCTTGTTAAAAAATGATGCCTAATTAAAACAAAAAAGTGACAAATAACCACAAAAAAAGAGCAATCACCCAAATTTATTAAAAAAATAAAAATTATGTCCCAAAAAAAATCACGTCTAGTTAAAAAAAAAAAAAAAACAAGTATCATGCCCAAACCCTAGAAAATCAAAAGAAAAAAAAAAAGAGGCAACTTTACTGCCCAGAAGAGGAAGAAAAAAAGAAGAAGAAGAAGGATGCCCAGGCCTAGAAAATCAAAAAAAAAAAAAAAAAAAAAAAAAAAAAAAAGCAACGTTGCCCAAAAAAAAAAAAAAAAAAACAAAAACAAAACAAAAAAAGGCAACAAGTTCCAATATTTTCTTAGAAAAATTTAAATTGGTAGGGATGATTATCATATTAATATATACTGATTATTATTTTTTTGAAAAATTTTGGGGGGCAAGGCCCCCTTTGGTCTCAACATGGCTCCGCCACTAAGTTCAAAAGTTGAGTCAATTTTTAGGGGTTGGTGACGCCTCAAAAAATTTCTTTTTGATGGTATTGCACATTGGGTTCTTAGTGACATGACTTTTTGGGTCCGTTTAGTTGGGAGGATGAAAAAGTGGGAGGATAAAAAATTTGGAGAGGATGGAAAAGTGAAAGAATAGAAAAGATTTTAGTTTCCCTAATTTGTGTTTGGTTGGAAGGGTAGAAAAGTGGAATATCTAGGTTTTTTTTGTGAAATTGTTGAAAAATATAGTGTGCTTTTAGAAAAAATTTTATATAAAAATCATATCTGAAAATTGGGGGCTAGTTCCAATATTTCCTTAGAAGAATTTAAATTGGTAGGGATAATTATCATATTAATATATGCTAATTAATTTTTTTGGAAAAATTTTGGGGGAGAGGGGCAAGGCCCCCTTTTGTCTCAACGTGGCTCCGCCACTAAGTTCAACCCAACCTAGTTGGCTGAGTCAATTTTTAGGGGTTGGTGCCTCAAAAAATTTCTTTTTGGTGGTATCACACATTGGGTTCTTAGTGACGTGACTCTTTGGGTCCGTTTAGTTGGGAGAATAGAAAATTGGGAGAGGATAGAAAATATTTTAGTTTCTTTCATTTGTGTTTGGTTGGAAGGGTGGAAAAGTGGAGGGATAAAAACTTTTTTGTTTGGTTAAGAAAAAAAATGAGATGATTGAAAATAAAGTTTGTATATATTTACCATCATGTCACTATTAAATAAAATAATGGGGAATTACAGATTACCCACCCGTTGTTTGCCTCAAATTTAACTTACCCATCCGTAGTTTCATTTTTGACACTTTGCCCACCTGTGTTTTACTCCGTTACTACTTTGTAACTCACCTCCCTTTTAGATGTTATTCTAACACATTTTTTATCAAAAACAAAACCAAAAACAGATCAAACATTCCTCTCTCTCCCAAAACACACTCCCATCCACATGTACAAATTTTCAACATTTTAAGCTTGTACCAATTCTGATCAAGTTTGTGCCACCTCACAAACCTTATGTTGCAAAAGCAAAAGGACAACAATAGAAGACATTAATCCAATTGAAGACAAAAGCACGAGGGAATAATCATTATTCGTTAACCTAATAGAAGACATTCATTTCAATGAAACAAAAACAAAAGCCCAGCAACATGAGGTTAGTCTACTCTCTCTCTCTTAGGTCTCAAACAAAAACCCAGCAACATTGTTTCCTCTCACCCGTTCTCTCTCTCTCTCTCTCTCTCTGTCTCTCTTTCTCCAATGGCGGTCTTTTGGAGGTTGATCTGCCACCATAGTGAAAAACCCAACAAACCCGGATAAACCACCACCATTTTTGTGAGGAATCAATGCCGAAGGCGACGTTTTGGAGGTCGATCTGTCACCATAGTGAAAAGCCCAGCAAACCTAGATCAACCACCACCGTTTTTGTGAGGAATCGATGCCGAAGGCAGCATTTTGGAGGTTGATTTGCCACTATAGTGAAAAACCCAGCAAACCTAAATCAACCAACACCGTTTTTGTGAGGAATTGATGCCGAAGGTTTATATCGAACTACATCTCTTCTCTCTCAAAATTTGCTTCATGGGTTTTGTTTTATTTTTTGTAGTTTTGGGTTGTGGATTGATTTGATTTTGGTGATGGTTGTAGATTAGGGTTTGCATGGATGGGAGTGGGTTTTGGGAGAGAGAGGAGTGTTTGATCTATTTTGGGTTTTGTTTTTGATAAAAAATGTGTTAGAGTAACGTTTTAAAGGGAGGTGGGTTACAGAGTAGTAATGGAGTAAAGCATAAGTGAGTAAATTGTCAAAAATGAAATCACGAGTGAGTAAGTCAAATTTAAGGCAAACTACAGGTGGTTAATCTGTAATTCCCCCATAAAATAAAAAGTAAGACATTATACTTTAAAAAAAATTGTGTATAGATGGACACTTCATTAAAATAAATAAATAAAAATAGCACAAGAAATTAACTCAAAACTATTTTCTAAAAAAAAAAAAAAAAAAAACCCCAAAATTGATGAGAAAATAAACATATGAGCACCAAAAAAAAAAAAAAAAGAGAGAGAAGAAGAAGCAGAAGAAAGCTAAGGGGGTGTTTGGTTTGTCAATTTCCATAACTTATAACTCAAAAATGGTGGAACCCATAGCAAAAAGGTTGTTTGGAAAGTCCATAACTCTGTTTCCATCACTCAATTCTCTGATTTTTGAGTTATGAGTTTATGGAAACCGAAAACACATTTTGGCTATTTTCGCTTTCCATAACTCATAACTCAATGGCAATATTGTAATTAAACACACATAGGGGACCCACAAATAGTACCAGCCGCACTTTTGACCACTTTTGACTTTTTTTTTTCACTGGTTCGGTCTTTATGTTCTAATTTTTTTTTTTTTTTTTTTTTTTTTGGTTCGGTCTTCATGTTCTTTTTTTTTTTTTTTTTTTTTTTTCACTAGGTTCGGTGATAAAAAAAAAAAAAAAAAAAAAAACTGCACCGTGTGATAGGTATGGGACCCACAAATAGTGTGAAAAATATTGAGTGATGACAAGTGAGTGATGGTGCCAAACGGGTAGGGTATTTTGAGTGATGAGTAATGAGTGATGAGTGACAGAAATTGAGTGATGAAAAAAAGTAAACCAAACATGGCCTAACACGTCAAAAAAAAAGGGTAAATTCCACAAACATACCTTAAGGTTTGAGCTAATACCAACCAAGTCTAAGCCTTTTCAAAACTAGCCAGTTTGGTCCCTAAAGCAAACTTAATCCCTAAACAATTAGTTATTTTTGTCTCAATTGTTTTAGGGACAAAATTGGTTAGTTTTGAAAAGTTTTGGACTTGATTGGCATTAACTCAAACCTCGGGGGGTGTGAATGGAATTTACCAAAAAAAAAAAAAAAAGCCAACACGTGATGTTTTATTAATAGAGAAAGAAAAAATCAAAGGAAAAAAAAAAGGCAAGTGCAACTAGCAAAGTCCAACGTGAGGGGGTATTTTTGGCAGCTTATGAAAATGAGCTTCCACCTCTTAATTTTCTCTCCATTTTAGGGAGAAAACTTTTTTGTAGGCCCGGGAGAAAACACCTAGGTCCTACCACAAAATTTTCCACTCTCCCTCCCAACCAAACACTTACTAAAACTTCTTTCTCTCCTAAATTATCCAACCTCCCTAAAATCCCTCAAAACAAACACACCATTTGTGTGCATATGTTTCTAGGGTGAGGTGTGTATGTGTGTGAGTCTTTTTTTTTTTCTTCTTATTTTTATTTTAGAAGTCACCAAAGAACCATTGGTTTTAGGTGTGATTGGTCTCCTATTTGTTTAATTCATTTTAAGTTATCTAATTACATAAACCAATTTTAAGCGGTTTAATAATTAAGGTAAACCAAAAGTCTCAAACCAAAAATCATGGACTCGGAAGTGGGGTTACGTGTGAGAAAGGTGTTAGGTACCCCACATTGTCTATCCAAAGATAGTACCCCATTTTAATTCAGTTCTAACATTATCTTTTTAGTGAAGAAATAATATACTTGGCATTTTGTTTTTGAAAAAAAGTTTTGCACAAACAATATATATGTATATACATGTGAGTACTTACTTATTTATAATGTAACATGTGAATATTTACTTCAATGATTTATTTACAAACAAAACATGTGAACTATATATATGCATAGCATGTGAGAAAAATTTACCACGTTACAAGAAATAATATACAATAGCATGTGAATACTTATCTACTATATATTTAGCATGTGAATATTTATATACTACACATATATACACATAGATATATAACAATGTAAAAATAAAAGAGAGGAAGGTAAGAAATAATAGCACCTTGTTGTCATCCACCACATTTTCACATTTTATCATACAAAAAAGAACACAATAGAAAGACATTAGTGTCAAGAAGGGAAGGAATCATATAAGCTTGATTGGTGCCTATTGGTTCAATGAAATTGACCCATAGGCACAAATCTCTAAAGATACAATTTTAAGAAAAAGTTTTAAACGACAATGCTAAAAAGGAGATGCATGAATTTTGAAAGGGATTTTTCTTTAAAAAGTTTATACATTTTGTAAAAATTGTTTTTATAATGCTTTTGAAAACATTGACTTTTCAAGGAAAGAAAGTTTTGAAAAAAAAACATGTTTTTCCTTAAAGAAAGGGGAAAAGAAGTTGTAGAAAACTATTTTCGTCTTGAATGAGCAAAATTTGAGATAGGAAGATCCTTTATGAAGATAAGTTTTTATTTTTATTTTTATCATTTTTTAAAGAAGGTTCTGTTTAATACTTGGATAAATGTCAAAAGCTATTAATTTCCCCTAAGCCTGTGGTCCGAGGATCCACGTGTTACTCAAGTTCTGTTTAATACTTGAATAAATGTCAAAAGCTATTAATTTCCCCTAAACCTGTGGTCCGAGGATCCACGTGTTACTCAGTCCACAAATGTCAAAAGCTATTAATTTCCCTTAAATCGTGGTCCGAGGACCCACGCAGACTCATGTTCTGTTTAATACTTGGATAAATGTCAAAAGCTATTAATTTTTCCTAAGCCTGTGGTCCGAGGAGCCATGCGGTACTCAAGTTCTATTTAATACTTGGATAAATTTCAAAAGTTATTAATTTCCCCTAAGCCTGTGGTCCAAGGAGCCATGCGGTACTCGGGTTCTGTTTAATACTTGGATAAATTTCAAAACCTATTAATTTCCCCTAAGTCCGTGGTCCGAGGAGCCACACGGTACTTAGATTCTGTTTAAAACTTGGATAAATGTTAAAAACTATTAATTTCCCCTAAGCCCGTGGTTCGAGGATCCACACGGTACTCGTGTTCTGTTTAATACTTGGATAAATTTCAAAAGCTATTAATTTCCCTTAAGCCCGTGGTCCGAGGAGCCACACGGTACTCGGGTTCTGTTTAACACTTGGATAAATTTCAAAAGTTATTAATTTCCCCTAAGCATGTGGTTCGAGGAGCCACGCGGTATTCGTGTTCTGTTTAATACTTGGATAAATTTCAAAAGCTATTAATTTCCCCTAAACTTGTGATCCGAGGAGCCACGTGGTACTCGGGTTTTGTTCAATACTCGAATCAATTGAGAGACAATAAGCACAATACCCACATATAACAACAACATAATTTATTCAGGAATGAAACTTTTCATTAATAATAGTACATTTTCAAGTTGCTTACATTCCAAGGGCGTGGAATTACATTCTCATCTAAATCTTCTAAAAAATATGCCCCAATACCAGCAACTACGGTGATGCGATACGGTCCTTCCAAATTTGGGCCCAATTTTCCCCATGTTGGGTTTTTGCGGTGCCTTAACTTTCCTCAACACCAAGTCCCTAGGCACTAGCAGCCTTAGCTTTACTTTGGCATTATAACCTTGCTTGAGTTTGTGTTGGTAGTAGGCCAATTGAACCGTTGCTTTTTCCCTTTTTTCTCCGATAAGATCTAGACTTTTCTCCAATAGTTCATTATTGCTGTTCGGACAGAATGAACTAGTTTTTAGTGTTGGAAAGCCCGTTTCCGGAGGGATGACAACCTCGACCCCATAAGTCATCGAAAAGGGGTCTCTCCTGTTGATTTACGGGGCGTAGTTCGATACGTCCACAGGGACATGTGGCGCTTCTTCCACCCATCTTCCCTTCGCGTCATCTAACCTCTTCTTAAGTCTGTTCACTATGACTTTGTTAGTAGCCTCGGCTTGCCCATTCCCTTGGGAGTAGGCTGGAGTAAAATATCTATTCGTAATTCCCATTCAAAGAGTACCTCCCGAAGGCCTTACTATCAAACTCAAGACCATTGTCCCGGATGAGGGAGTGAGGGACCCCAAACCGGGTAACAATATTTTTCTAGACGAACTTTTTGACGTCCACATCCCCGATATTTGCCGGAGGTTCAGCTTCAACCCATTTGGTGAAGTAATCTATACTAACGAGCAGATACCTTTTGTTCCTTATTGCCTTGGGAAAAGGGCCAACAATATCTAAGCCCCATTGTGCGAAAGGCCAAGGACTGGACAACGGATTGAGGATCCCTCCTGGTTGATGTATGTTTGGTGCGAATCTTTGACATTGGTTGCACTTCTTCACGTATTCAAGTGCTTCTTTCTGCATGTTCGGCCACTAGTAGCCTTGGGTGATGGTCCTATGAGATAAATACCTGCCTCCCGTGTGGCTTCCACAGATCCCTTCGTGTAATTCATCCATGATCGGTTACGAGGCTTCAAGGTGTACGCAGAGTAAGTATGGCTCGAAAAAGGAACGTTTATACAGCTTCTGGTCCTTAGATAGCCAAAACCGAGAAGCGTTTCTCCGTATCTTGTTAGCCTCAATCTTTTCTTCAGGCAAAATGTCTTTCTTTAGAAACAATACTAGAGGACCCATCCAGCTAGGTCCCACCTTGACATTGTGGACTTGGACTACTTCTTTCTTAGTCATTGAGGGTTTGTATAAATCCTCCACCAGGATGACCCGGGGCAAATTTTGAGCCGAGGAGGTGGCGAGCGTGGCCAAGGAGTCGGCATGCGTGTTTCCACTTCTAGGGATATGTAGTAAGCTAAAGGAATCGAAACGTGATTGTAGGCGTTTAGCTTGGTCCAAGTATTCTTGCATTCTTTTGTCTCTTGTGTCCAACTCCCCATTTACTTGGCCGACAACTAGTTTTGAGTCCGAGAACATATCTATTGCTTTTCCGCCCAACTTCCGAACCATGGACATTCCTTCCAACAGGGTTTCGTATTCTGCCTCATTATTCGTGGGTGAAAAGCCCAATCTTAGTGATTTTTCGATGGTGATTTTTCGATGGAAACTAGAACTAGCCCCACCCCAGAGCTCCTTTGGTTTGTTGTGCCATCAACATACACTTTCCAAGACGTGGGCCCTTGTAGAGAAACTATGCCAACATATTTTTCATCCATGCCTTGCGCTCCTACTTCTTCTTCTAGCGAGGGTTCAAAGAAATTCGACCACTAGATTCACGAGGACTTGGCCCTTCACAGAGATACGGGGCATGTACTTAATGTCAAAAGTCCTTAGAATCGTGCCCCACTTTGCAATTCTCTCTGTATAATCAGCGCTTCAAAGTATGGACCTGAGCGGGAGTTGGGTTAGGACAATAACTGTGTGTGCTTGGAAGTAATGGGGAAGCTTTCGTGTGGCTTGAACCACCGCTAGGATGGCCTTTTCTAGTGGTAGGTAGCAAGTCTTGGCTTTATGCAATGATTTGCTCACGTAATAGACTGGTCATTGTACGTCGTTGTCTGCTCGTATCAACACTAGGCTTACAATATGAAGGGGCCATGGCGATGTAGGCGAATAAGACTTCGTCGGTTTCTGGACTGGATATGATTGGTGGCCAAGACAGGTACTCCTTAAGCTGTTGGAAGGCCAAAGCACATTCTTCGGTCCATTCAAATCCCTTCCATTTATTCAATAAGAGGAAGAAAAGCCTACACCTATCCGCCGATCGAGAAATAAAATGGTTTAAAGCGGCGATCATGCTAGTGAGCTTTTGGACCTCCTTGGGATTCCAAGGAGGTTGTAAGTTGTGGATAGCCCCGATTTGATTGGGACTGACTTCGATTCCCCCGTAGATCACCATATAGCCCAAGAATTTTCCTGATCCCACCCCAAATGAACATTTGGATGCGTTGAGACGCAGCTTGTGTCTCCTCGTAATTTCAAAAATATCGCCGATGTCCCTTATGTGTTCGGACACCACTTTGCTCTTCACCACCATGTCATCAATATAGACTTCTATACTCTTACCCACCTGCGGCTCAAACATTTTTGGTCATTATTCTCTGATAGGTGGATCCTGCGTTTTTCAAACCAAAAGGCATCACTTTATAATGGTAGTTCCCAATGGGGATGACAAAAGCTGTCTTCTCTTGGTCGTTTATGGCTAGGGGTATCCGATGGTATCCTTGAAAGGCGTCTAAGAAACTCATCCGAGGCTGGCCAGCAATTTTGTGTCTACCAACCGATCTATCCGGGGCATAGGGAATGGATCTTTTGGGCAAGTTTTATTCAGATCTATGAAGTCTACACGGACTCGCCATTTTCTGCTCTTCTTCTTTACCACTATAGTGTTGGCCAATCACTCGGGATAAAAAACTTCTTTGATAGCCCCCGCTTTCTTAAGCTTCATCACCTTGTCCCTAACAACGTCAACATGTTCTTTCGATGGACGTCGGGGTGGTTGCTTCTTGGGAGTAATGGATGGGTTAACATTCAGGTGGTGACAGATGAAGCTTGGATCGACTCCTGGGGCCTCATTGGCGTCCCACGCAAATATGTCCACATTTTCTTTGAGAAAACCAATTAGCTCATCTTTTTCTTGGGGGTAGTTTTGAGCCGATTTGAAAGAACTTTTCCGGATCAATGCCAATTGAGACCTTTTCTAGATCCTCACATTTTGCCTCCTTGGCCGATTCTCCACCAGGCAACGCCGGGGTGGTTAATTGCTATAAGCCGCTTTTAGCAAAGGTCGAGGGCTCAACATTGTGTTGGCATGAGACGGCAACCACCATGCATTGTCCGGCCATGGTCCGATCCCCCATAATCTCTTTGACCTGGTCTTTCGACGGTACTTCACCTTCTGGTGTAGGGTGGAAGAGACAGCTTCCCGGGGCATGAAGCCAAGGCCTAGCGACAATGGTCGGTGTAAGGTGAATAAGCGTTAACTACAATGAAATCCACCTCCATTACGTCCGAACCTGTTTGTATGGGCAGTCTGATCTGACCCCTTGGAGTAACGGTTTTCCCCTCAAAGCTTACCAAAGGGGAATCATATGCCGTTAAGTTCTCGAGTTTTAAGTTCAGCCCTTTGTATAGGTCGGGGTACATTACTTCCACAACGCTGCCCTAATCTACTAGTACTCTCTTCATCTTATCCTCAAATCCCGAGCGTGACAACCAATGCGTCATCGTGGGGTTGGATGGTTCCAACCTTATCTTCATCCGAGAAGCCCAACATGAGCGAGGCCATCCTCTTGGCCTTTTTGGACTCCCTATCGTCGTCCTCGGTGGAAAGTTGAGCCATAGACATTAATTATTAAATTAATCATAACGTCATCACGATTTGACCCTGGTTCTCCAATCCTGAGTGTGACAACTAGTACGTCATCGTGGGGTTGGATGGTTCCAACCTTATCTTCATCCGAAAAGCCCAGCACGAGCGAGGCCATCGTCTTGGCCTTTTTGGACTCCCTATTGTCGTCCTCGGTGGAAAGTCGAGCCATAGACATTAATTATTAAATTAATCATAACGTCATCATGGTTTGACCCCGATTCAACCTCGATTCGACCTCAAAAACCTTGAACCTCTCCCTTTTACGATTTAATGAACAGTTCAGGATTTCAAAACCATATTCATACCTAGACGTCCATGGAGCTTACTATAACTTGATTATAGGCCCAATCTAGAGGGAAACCAGTTTAGCTTACAAGGATGTTATTGCTAAGACAGACACCCCTTTCAATTATGGTGGCTTTAGGGACACTCGTACTGAAAACCAATGGCACAGTTTAATAAAATAAAAATTTTCATGTCTTATGTAGATTTTTCCAATCTTTCTTGGCTGGCTATATCATTTTCGGAGAGTAATTAATGGGAACATGGATGAAGTCATTCCACATGTATCAAGTTTATCATAATCTTCGAAATTAATTCTTCCTATGCTTTGATGATTTATTTATATTATTACTCTTTTTGCAAAGGCTAGAGATTATCTGTGATATTTAGACCAAATGTTAAATCAGTTCCAACTAAAATCAAGGAGGATATTGATGATCCTCTCTTGGTGCAAACTCTTGCTCAAATTTGATGTTTGTGATGTACATGGAAATACTTTGTATTTTTTTTTTTTTGGAGAAACAAATACTTTGTATTTGAGGTAGAGTTGCTCACTCATTCCAACAATTTTAGACCCGCATGCATCTTTGTTATCATTTGTTAATACTTTGCCGTGCAACCATTTTCTATAACTTTGAAAGTTACCTTTGACACTATCTACAATGTATCAACTATTATTGTTGTTTTTCTTTGTTATCACATTAGGGAAACCATAACAAGCACTGCACGGTGCTTGTTAACATTCCCTTTTACTAATTGTCAATTGTTCATGCATGTCATCCCTATGTGAATAGTTTCAATTCGTCTTACTTTTAATCTAGCAAACCAGTTTTGCTTTTTTAAAAACCATTTTTGAGATAATCATACTAAAATGCAGCAACAACAAATTTTGTATCCATTAAACTTGGTCCCAACATTATAGAAAGCAATGGCAGAAACTTCACTAGAATTTCCAAAAAATTTTAAACTAAAAAAAGAAAAAGAAAAACCCAAAAATCGAGTTCTGGTCAGATTGGTTCTAGATATCTATTGGTAAAGAATCCAGGTACCAACTGGGTATGATGCTAATTAGATAAGGGAATTAGGTATCCATGATAAAATAATCAGGTTGAGTACCCATACCCGACCAGGGACGAAGGCAAGCTTTGACGTGGGGGGCAATGGCTCCCTCCAAATTAAAAAAAAAAAAAAAATTAGTATATACTTGGGTACTAATTTTAACAATTTTATTATATAAAATTACACTTTGCCCCCTTTAATAATATCATTAATTTTATTAAGAGTAATGCTATTACCACAAATTTTTCTACAACATTTTTACAAACGATTGAGGTAGAAAATTCATATTAGTTCGCACTTGGGCCACCACCTACACCACTTTTTGACTTATCAAGAACCACTCACTATATCAACAATTTGTAAACAAGTTTGTAGCTCTAACATTTCTCATCATAAAAACCATAAAAAAGTCAATAGATCTAAAATTTAAAACAAAATATACAGACCCAGAAAATTAATGCAATAACAAAAATTACCAATAGTAAATCTAAAACAAAATAAGCCCAATTAACCAATTTTACCCAACACAAAAAATCCAACCCTTTAAAAAATTTTAAATAAAATTATTTTGTCCTTGTTCAGCAACATCAACGTCACACACACCAAAAAAAAAAAAAAAAAAATCCTCAAACAAACTAAGTAGTAGTACTGTATTAGAGCCAGAGTTTAGAACCACTGCACAGCCAATAACGGACTCGCCCTAATTCTAAGTCCCACTCGCCCTAACTCTAAGTCTTTAGCTCCGTCTAACTACCCAATCATGACCAATCCCTAAATTGGTGAAAGATGAACCGAACTTTGGTCATCTATTGGTGCCGTAGGCTGTGGTGAATATTAATGCACGTACAATAGAAACATACAAACACGTGAAATTCATTGGTGATTATTAGTAGAGCTTCAACTTCAATCAATGCTCATTCATTCATAAACGGACAAACACTCCAAACACTGTTGCTCTTCTCTCTCTCTCCAACTATTGATCCGTTCACGTCACTCTGTTTTTCTCTAAGCTTAACCACGTCTTCCTTCCTTCAAAACTTCATACAATATATCTTATCTTCCTTTTCAATCAAATAATCTCCCATCAAAATAAAAGGTAACATCTCTCAATTCCAAAAATCTATAAACCTCTCTCTCTCTCTCTCTCTCTCTCTCTCTCTCTCTTTTGTATTTGGCTTTGGTTTACTATTCACTAGTTGATCTGGTGTTTATTTGAATATTTATTATAATTCAGAGTCTCAGACCCATCCATACTGCACTCCATACAGAAATATTATGTTTGCTGGCATATTCAATTACTTTATTTATATGGGTTGTTTAATTATATATCCTTGTATTTTTTTTTCCTATTCTTTTTATCAAGAGCAATGGGTAAAAGAGTTAAATACCATTTATAATTTTTAGCTAAAGCGATTTGAAGCTTAAATTGTATATGATATGCCAACGTGGTGAATTTTTTGTGATTATGTTATGGATAAGCTTTCAATGATCAGTGAATGACTAGGATACGGTTGCTGTGTAAATTTTATTGGCTAGAGGCAATATATCACAATATTTACTATTGTATTTTTAGGCTTTATTACCATTTTTGTCCCTAAAAGTTTAGCCCGTTAGATTTTAGTCCCTAAAGTTTAAACTGATAAAACTTTTAAGTTTGTTTGCATGTAATCTTGTTGAGATTTTTGACTCCTTTTCGATTTTTATTGGAACTTTCTGTTAAACACGTGACGTGGCTTGAATTGGAAACCATTAAGTCGGTTACCTTCAGCCGTAATATATGTCCCGTGCACGGCAATGTATTTAAGTACTGAGTTATTTATTTATTTTTTATTTCTATTGATTACTACTTGGTTTTGGACTTCTTTGTGGCTACTGGCTAAGGACTAAGGAGTGTTGGCCGACTTTGATAAATACAGCCAGTACTAGTACTATATAAATAAGTGTTGTACTATTTCTTGGGCCGCATAAACGCCCAAGGTTTAACCTAAAAAAAAAAAAACTTTGATTACCAAAATTAATTTTTTTTTTTTTTTAAATTAAAATTAAAATTTAAAAATTAATACTTTCAAACTTTAAAATTTCAATTTTAAATAAATAAAGAAATTCAAAACAAAAATACAAACCCAAAGAAATTCAAATTCAAACAAAAACCTTAAAATTTCAAAATTAATCAAACAACATGTTCTAAAATACAAGAAAACAAAGATTAAGAACACAAACAAAACATCTCCTTCAACGAAAAAGAGTCCATATGCTCAAACAAAAATTAATCAAAACACAATCAAACAAAAGCTTTATTCTTTCACAGATAGTGTGCCGCAAAATTTTGAGATTAGCATTAGAGTTTTTGTATTTGTGAGTAAGAGTGATTTAATTTGGGTGTATTTGGGATTTGGGATTGTGAGAGTGCTCTCTATACTAAATTTGTATCTCCCAAATTTGTTAGTGAAATTTTTTTATTGTTACCGGTGGATATAAGCTATTTTCGAACCACGTAATTTTCAGTGTGATGGTGTCAATTTTTCTTTCGGGTTAAAATTTTTGGTTCCTATTAACTGTGCCCAAAATATGTACACAATCAATCTTGGTAATTCAAGTTTCAGTTATTTTACAACACTTTCCTTTTTTACTTATCGTGATATATGTGTCTAAAAACAATGCATTTTTGGTTCAGCTACAATGACATCTCCTTCTGACTCATGGATGCGAGGAATCAATGAAGCATCAAAATTAGCTGAGGATATCAAAGATATGATTGCTGGAAGTAGTTCACTGCCTCCATCTGGACCAGAAACACAGCGGCATTTGTCAACAGCTCGGAGAAAGATCACAATATTAAGGACCAAACTTGAGACTCTCGAGTTACTTCTGTCAACTCTTTCTAATACGCAGCCAATGTAAGTATTCTAGTGGAATTTGTAGCATTATAGGAAAATAAGCTGCAATGTGTCTTGAATCACATCACAATAGTTGTTGTTTCATATACTTCAAGTTTCTAATGGAAATCCACATTAGCTAATCTTTAAGGATAAAAAGATAAAAATAAAGAATAAGACAGGCAGTGCCTTCCATTGTTGCTCAGAAATATTTAAAACAAAAGGCATCTGCAATATAGGTGCAAGTTGTAAGGGTTCCTCAATTTTGAAAAGGATTCTGTTTCATGTATAGTTGAACTTTACTACACTATTAGCTGTTCTGGTATTGTCATGGAAGAAACTGATGCTATATGAGGGCATGTTATTTTCAAACTTGAGCTTGTGGTGCTTGTAACACAACTAATTGATTGAAGTATGTTTGTTAGCTTGAAATGCATGTTTTATAGTTTCTCTTGTACAAATTTCCATAGGTTGATTTCATCTATATAGACATAAATAATATATATTTTACATGCTGTGTTTGTAGTTGCCAAACGTCAATAGTAGTGCCATTGTGAAAATTCATTCCTGTTTACCAGTAATCATTCTGTGGTTTTGGTTGTAATCTTCCATTTGTCATCAGCTATTACATTGTCGCTTATCCAAATATCTCAAATTTGCTGAATGTATCCTATCTACTTAATTTAGATACCAGAATTTGTGGGCATAAAGATGGGCACAACATCTAAATCCTTTAAAAGTTTGTTAAACTACATAATTTTGGTTTCCTTGAGTTTTCAAATTGATAAGCTTCTAGTGAACATAATTAACAACAAAAATAAGACTTTAGTCCCAAAATTTTGGGGCCGGCTATGGATCCTTTAAAGACTAGTCAAAGTCGGCCACGTGTAATCAAGGAACTTTTATTATATATAAACAAGAACATGCCAGTCAGTTAAGTGATAATTGTCTTTCTTAAAAAACTACTCTCTCAGTCTCATATTTTTGGTTTGTTTAGAGAACCCAGCTTTTGAAAAGGAGACCATTTAATACATTGTCTTTCAAATAACAATGCATAAGTTTTTAAAACTACTCCTACAACTCTTGAATTAAATTCAATGGTGTAGCCTTGTAGGATGTCAAGGGAAGATTCTACAGTTTAGGAAAGTTAAGGATTTGTTAAAGATTTGGGAACTGGTGAAATTGGTTTGGGAATTAAATGGCTCACGTCTTTGATTATATTTGTTGGAAAATCAGAAACATACCATGGAAAGCAGAAAATAACTATTAGAAGCTATCTCGGAATTACCAATTATACAGCCTTGCTCATTGTAGGAATCTTTGCTCTTTGTATAGCAAAAGACACTTCCACATTGAACCACTTTGACCACCTATAGCTTGCCTTCTCCATCCACACCACTGCCTCAGACTACCATCATCACTATATTACTCCCTCCATTCTTTTCTTTCTGCAATGACCTCCCCCCACCCCAAACACCCCCTACTACTACTTACTATTACCAAAAACCTGACATTAATTTTGTTGCCACTAATATCTCAATGTGCTGGCTTTCTTTTGATGGTAACCTTATGATTTTCTCTTAGAAAGGGAAATAATTTGTTATTTACTTGCTTTGTTAAGTGTAATTTAAAAGTTTTAATTTCCAAGTTCTTGATGTACTGCAGCGCATCTCTTACTCATGTCTTAAGTCCTTGCATGCATGCTGTTGTAGTCTACATTATGCATTCCTGCAGTGGTTGGTTGTTATGTGGTGTTCCTCCAGAGTTGCATCAAAATTCATGTTTTCTGGTATCAGGTTTTGAAGTCTGACTTCACCAAAGTATTAAAAGTGTTAAAAATTTACTGGAATTGGAATGGTTTAGGATTTTTGGTTTTAATTTATATTCATACAATAACCAAATGAGTGCAACATGTAATTGTAGGTAAGTAATTTTTATATGGCAACAGTTACCTTCTTTTCTATTAGATTCAAATCGTTCTTTTAGATAATGTTTTTTCCTTGACCTTTGATAAATTACCGATTCTCTTAAAAACTTAAATTGATAGAAAAGAGTCCCTTAGCCATTATCCTAGCACTCCCCCTCATGGGTTGGCCCAAAGTCTTGAGGTCCAACATGTGGGATTTTGAACTTTTAAAAATGGGAGGTAGAGTGGAGATAGAATTTGAATTCAGGACCATATGCTTTGATATTAAGATAAATTACTGATTTTCCCAAAAACTTAAGTTGTTAGGAAAGAGTGAATTTTATCAATTAACCATTATCACAACAACCTTATTAAAGCTTGCCTCTGCTGATGAACAGAACAGGAAAAGAGATGAATAGGCGTCAAGACATGCTAAAAAATTTGAGTTCCAAAGTCAACCAGATGGCTGCTACTCTTAACATGTCCGGCTTCAATAATAGAGATAGCTTGCTTGGGCCTAATATAAAGCAAGATGACATCATGAACAGAACAAATGGCTTGGACAACCATGGTCTTGTAGGCTTTCAGCGGCAAATTATAAAAGGTATGCAATTCTTACTTGGACACATGTTGCTTTTTATGCTACTTGGATTAGAGTATATACATTTGTAATCTGAATTACATACTATCATTGAAAGCAGAACAAGATGAAGGTCTTGAAAAATTGGAGGAGACAGTAACAAGTACAAAACACATTGCATTGGCAGTCAATGAGGAACTTAACCTCCATACTAGGCTTCTGGTTGGTTCTTTTACTGATGTGTCCTCCATTTTTTACCTTTTCCTGATGTTTACCATCCTATTTGTGCTTATGACTTCTGCAGTCTCATAACTTTACGCTTTTCTATCTTTTGCGATATGCAGGATAACTTGGATCAGCATGTGGACTCAACAGATTCCCACCTACAGGTTACACCATTAGTATTGTTTTGTTGCACTCTTATCAACCTTGAATCCCTGCGCATGGCAGTGTTCACTTGTCTTTGTGCCAAAGCATCCAACTTTATAATACTTTGACCTCCAGAAATTGAGCATAGAGCATAACCATGTTAAAGAACCAACATCAATTTTTTTGGTTTTAAAATGATATGAGAAAAAAAGTTCTGTAGGCTTAATAAACAAAATAGAAAAACAAGAATTTGAAGTTCCTGGAATGGCAGATCTCTCGTTTGTCATGACTCATTGACCTTTGTCTTGGACTTCGTCCTTGCATGTTTTGCTAGCATCAGAACATCAGCATCATCTTCATTGCTAAGGCAACATGAACTACATTTACATTATTACTTATTATTCAAAGGCTAATAGAAAGTGCTTATTTCTCTGCACTTATCTCTCTCTCTCTCTCACACACACACACAAACACACTCACAAAAGGTGTTTATTTCTCTGCATTTTAATAATGAGCTTGGATATCAGGGTTTTTTTTTTTTTACTTATTACCTAGGCAGTATATTTACGAGATAATCTACCACCCATATCAACTTATATTTAGCAGTTCAACTCATGCTAATGTTCTTTTGTTTGGAGCAGCGGGTGCAAAAGAAACTGGCTGTGCTGAATAGACGTACCAAAGGCGGTTGCTCTTACTTGATTCTGCTGGTCATTGCTGCTGTGATTCTAATTATTGTTGTTTGGGCACTGATCAAGTATTTGTAAAATTAAATGATCATAAGCTCGACTATTGTGTAATTGTTCCTCAAAATTAGGACAAGTGTAAAAAGTGTTGAGGATACAGCAAGAATTGCTTAAGGTTTGTGAATAAACTATAGATGAAATAGAAATTTAGATCATCGATGGCTTGTGGATCAAAAGTATTATTCATTGGCCAAACTAAACTCAATGTCATATTTATTATCATTTTGCTTGCTGTGGCCCATATTGTATTATGGAGTGATTAGTAAATACTAATACACACAACTCTCACTTCCCTTCCCTTCCCTTCTTCCCCTTTCTATATCCTCAGCCTCTCAGTTCTCTTCAATCTGTACACTGTTTGAGTTGTAGCTAGGTAAAATATGCATATTATCACATATATTGATGTATCAACGTATTGTTACCCCCAAAAAAAAAAAAAAAAAAGTCTCGTTTACCTTATAAAAATTAAATTGCAAATTACAATTTATCCATGTGGTTTGACATTCTCACTATTTAGTCCGCAAAGTTTCATTTGCTACATTTACACCCATAAATTTTGAACTGAAATGAAACTGTTAATTATATTAATCCAAATTAACGGATTTTGCACTTTAGTGAATAAATCAAAGTCTCCAGGACCGCTTCCATTTAAAACATTAGATTTTGTGATGCCAAATGTCATAATTATCTTCATCCAATTTTTTTTCCTGTTGTTTGAATTAATTATGATGCTTTTTGATTTCATCTCTCTACAGAATTTTACCTACAAGATATTACATACACGTTTCAAAGAATTTTGTTGTGTTTGATCTAAAATAAAATTGAATAATTAGCACATGTCACAAGATTAAAAATTTGCCAAGCTTCCTAATCATCTTCCACACAACTAGTGCTCATTACTAAATTTAATTTTAATATTTTAGAGTGAAATTACATGTGGAAGGAAGCAAATCTACCTCAAACATACTCCCACTATCCAAATTAATTCTATGTACTTCTCAATTCTAACTATATCATGGAAATATGCTTTGTTAAAACAATTGAACAATTTGTACATGTCAAGAGTTAATTATTAGAGTTAAACATGCACCAAAATGCTAAACCTAATCAAAAAAATAAATTGTATTTCTCAAAGAAATAATTTCTATTTTACTAAATTCAAAATTTAATTTCATGTACCATTAATTTGTAAATTTTATATTTGACTAAGAAATAATTATGGAATTAAATACTTTAAAGTTTAAACTAATTAGATGAAATAAAAAATGCCCCATTTTTTGATATTGGTAAAATTATTTTTGTGCGTCTAATTTAGAGCAATTATGCACTATTTTTTTTTCATATAAAAATCACACAAAGCATAATATAGCCTAATTTTCATTAAATAAAATATATAAAACCATATTTTATTTTATTTTATTTCATTGTTATCCAAGAGAAATAGCAATTTTTAATACAATATTATATTTTTCCAATCGATTACATATTTTTGAAAAATTTTAGTTAAATTTTTTATTGATTTAAATATAATCCAATTATATTTAATTCAATCAAATATTATTTTCAGCATAAATATTAAATGTGAAAAATATAAAGCTTTGAAAAATGTCGTGTTGGACGTACCACTCTTTTTGTTGTTGTTGTTGTTGTAAGAATGTGTCCTGATTGTGATTTGTGATAGCAGGGAAAATTTTTATAAGAGTTATCAATTATCAATACACATAAAAAAGTTTCCAAATAAATAATCAAACAAAAATGTTTTTGTCCTTAAAAAACAACTCAAGGACATTACTAGAGCACGAAAACAACCACTATGACCTTTATACCAATATTAGAAATTGTATAAAACATGAATAAATTTTTATTTTGAATTTACCTCTTTTGCTCCAAAATTTTACCGAAGCAGATGATCTAGAGTGAGTCTCCACTCACTCGAGCACTCTAAAGAACAACGAACCTTTACTTCACAGTTTTTCATAGTTTTTGACTTTGCACAATTGAATTCTCACAGTGATGGTGTAGTGATGGTGTATTTAAAAATCTAAATCCTCACGCAATCACATAGAATTATAATATTGGTGCATTGAAAAACCTCTTGGATGCCTTTTATAGCCATGTTAAATTGAAGAAGTTGGCTAGATTTTAGCCTTTGAGTAACAAATGGGGTGTGTACGTCAAGGGAAATTATTAGATCCACCAGAAAGACGAATGACATGGTCCTTCCTAACCTCCCAACCAGAAAGACTTTTATTTATGCGGATGTGACATCACCTGATAATTTTAATTTTTTATTCGTTGTGCTAATTGGGAAGTTCATCACACATTTGCATAAATGACATTATTTCATTGGTTGGGAGGGCCACATTAACAGCTTTTCTGGTAGATTTAATAATTTCTTGTACGTCAAGGCATAGGGCATTATTCTAGATGATGATTTTTTTTTTCCTTAAAAAAGTTTGTTATTTTAGTATTTTTCCTAGTCATATGAGTGATGCCTCAACAGTTACACCCATTAATTAATGTGGAGTAATGCTTGAGTGTTATTAAGAGTATGAGTTTCCCACAATTGGGGTTGGAGGTTAGGGGCTCACTCACAACTCTAGATCTAATTAATTTGAACATGGACTTCTTAGATTGTTCCCTTGTTCGAACTCAAAAAAAAAAAAAAAAAAAAAAAAAAGAGAGAATATATATAATAAGAATAACAATCCACTTTTTTTGTCACTCACTTTTACATAACTTGGTCAAACTCTCAAGCACAAACCCAACTCGTACACCAAGCTTTTATTAAAAATTAAAAATTATAGTTCTTATTGGCTTATTTCCATGTATGTTTATATCTTAAATTTTTTATATTGTAGATGAAAAATATTAGTAAATTGCTAAGTCCTTGTTCTTATGACGCTTATTATGTCTTTAATGGTTTTTTTCAAGTGCAAACAAAAAATTAACATTTTTTCAAACCTTTTTTTTTCGATACAAGTAAATAAATATTTATTTATATTTAACCTTTTTACTAAAACTTTTAATACTTTAATAAATTTCATTCAGAAAAAATATTTAATAAAATTCATATATTTAATTATGTTTTATAGACATCATCAAAATAAATAGTGAGGGTTTATTCAGATTTCAGAAAAAGAAAATATAGAGTGGGTTAAAAACTTAAAATAAATAGCATCTTCAATTCTTCGGGGTTTTGGTTTGTGGGGGTAAAAAACTTCCAAGCTTTGCTTATCTTCTTCCAAGCCCCATTATTTTATATTTTATACGCTCTTTCACTCTCTCTAAGAACTCTTCCATTTGAATACGGAACCCATGTTTTTACTTCTTATCCATGTAAGACAGCTTCGTTCCGAT
The DNA here is from genome assembly GCA_028216015.1 of Quercus dentata. NCBI lineage: Eukaryota > Viridiplantae > Streptophyta > Magnoliopsida > Fagales > Fagaceae > Quercus > Quercus dentata. Next base: position 16,016,049 of record CP116450.1, read on the forward strand.
TAGCGAATACGATTCCCTTATTGAAAATTCTATCTCTGTTCTTTGATTTCAATCTTCAATACTATGTATGTGTATTCATTTCCAAGTATAAATATGTATCCAAATATTTGCGTTGTTGATTTTAAATTGCCTTTGTATTTAGGTATAATTTTCGCAATTTTTTTTGTTATCGCACTCAATGTATTTGCTCAGTTGGTTTCATCGATTGTATAGTGCTGATGATATATGATTTTTTTAATTAGAGATTGTATGTGTTAATATATTTTTTTCTCTGCATTGAATTTGTTTGTCGATAATATATTTTTAGTAGAGGCGATGCTTGTATGAAATTTTGAGACTGTTTAGATTTTTATAGAATCTGCTGGTGAGATTGGTTTTAATCCTGGAGTGTTTGGCTATTGATGGAGATTTTATTTTAACTTAGTATTATATCTTGTATATCGTCACAAATGAAATGAACATTTGCTGTTAAGAAAAAAGATTACAAGTTTGATAAATTTAGATAATGAAGACTAATAAAATAATTAAAAAAAAAAGAAAGAAAAAAACCGAAAGTGGATGAAGACTATATAAGTGGAATTATCTTTTTGGATTTCATCTAGTGGAATGTGCTTTAGTCCTACTGTGTTTAATAATTTCCTTTCCTCTCTCAGGATTGATGCTGCCGTTTTGTTTTAGACTGGTGCTATAGCGGTTGGATTTTTCTGACAGGGGCCTTATATCCGGAGTTCTCGTTGTATTTAGAACATCTCTTGTAATTGAAACAATTTAGTTTTAAAAATTTCCTGTACATCTGTAAACATGACATTCTAGTATTAGTAATATTCAATTCAATTCTTCAAAAATTATTGCAATCTATTTATTTGAGCTGAACCACCACTTTTTCTATAATTATTTCCCTTTAATTCTCCATTTTCTATAAATGCGTTTGGTATGAAATGTGTAGATGTATATTGGTTATACGAGGGAAAGGCGAGAGAATTGACTTCTTTGTTGGTGGGTGCTTGATTACTTGAATTCTGGGAAAACACCTCTTAAGCTGTCAACAATGGAGAGTTTGGCACAACTTGAAAATTTATGTGAAAGGCTTTACAATTCACAGGACTCCATTGAGCGAGCTCATGCTGAGAGAACTCTGAAATGCTTTTCTGTGAACACTGACTACATTTCACAGTGTCAGTACATTCTGGACAATTCATTGACTCCTTATGCGTTGATGCTGGCTAGTTCGAGCCTATTGAAGCAAGTGACAGAGCAGAGCCTCCCTTTGCAGCTTCGTCTTGATATTCGTAATATTCTTGTTTGCTTGCGGATATTTATGCATATGTATATCTTGTGGAGGAAATTTCTAGGACTGGCTTCTATCCTCTAGATGAGACTTTTCTTGTCTCTGTTCTATAAATTTTATGAAGTAATGATGTCTGTTGGTTAATTTTACAAGTCACAATATTAACTGCTGTATTTTATTGATTCAAAACCACATTAAAGGTTAATATCACCAAAAATAGCAATAAATGAGGCAGAAGCAGACATTTGGGAAGTTTTTGGGTTTCACCTTTAATATTTGTGAGAGTGGATGACTTTCAGCTAACATTGACAGTCACCGTTTTCATAAATTGTTTCTTTCAACCTCATCTCTTGATTGTTTCCAAACTTGACCGAACTGCACTTTGTCTGAAGGAAACTATCTTATAAACTATCTGGCAACCAGAGGACCTGACTTGGAGCCTTTTGTGGTTGGATCCCTAATCCAACTACTTTGTCGTGTTACAAAGTTTGGGTGGCTTGATGATGATAGATTCAAAGAGGTGATTAAAGAGGCGATGAACTTTTTAAGCCAGGTGATGAATTTGTTTTTTGACTTTTGTTTGTTTGTTTGTTTGTTTTTTTTTTTTTTTTTTTTTTATTTTTTTTATTTTTTGCTTTCTTCTTTTTTAAAATGATTGCTTCTAGGAAATATATACCATTATCTTCTAACTCCTGTGGCATATTTGTTTTCTTGTTGTGTTAGGTTGTTAGTATAGGACTTTTTATATAATAACAATTTGGTTACATTATTATAATGGTATCACTATTTTGTCATCATCGTCATAAATAATTGTATGCATTGATTTGTTTATGTCTTTTGGGTTGATACTAATTATCTAGATAATTGGTAATCACATTGTCTCTTGGTCTAAAGCTACTGGGTCTGACTTGCACTAAAAGGCATATTCGAACCCAAATTCAAGTGTTGGGAAATTGCCTACAGCCTTTTTCTGATAAGTAGATAAAATTATGTTAAAGCATAGGAACCTCCTCATGTATATGATGTATACATAAGATAGCCTAAAGAATTGCAAAGAAGGATAGTTATAATTGAAATGTTTGAGAATTTGAAATCTACAAATGTATAAATAAGATAGCCAAAAGAATTGCAAAGAATGAGCTTCGAAAAGACCTAAAGCCAAGGATTATTCAAACAACGATCTAGTAAAAAACTTACCTATCAAAAAAAAAAGAGATCTTGTAAAAAACTACTTCTAACGTAGCCATCAAGGTTCGTCATCTTCAAAAATACATTGCTTTCTCTATCTCCTTTAGTGTTCATATCGGACATAGGGGGAAATAGATCCAAAATAGAAGAAGAGTGTTTACCCAATCAATTCCTCCATCTAGACAAGGGATCAACTACACTCCTCAAAATAACCCATTGAGCCCCAAATGCTAAGAAGAAAAAAGTCTACAATGCATATGCAATGTCATAGTGCAATAATAAATGATTCACTGTGTAAGAGCTTCTCATATACATGCAACACCAATCTACTAAATTGTTTCATCTCTTCAAGAGATTATCACAAGTTAGAAGCTTCTTGTAATTTGTTGTCAACACAAAGAATGTAATTTTTTTTTTTTAGAAGCCTTAGCACCCCAAATACTTTTATAAGGGAAATGTGTATCAACGGCATAATATGATTGCACATTGAACCTAACGTTCATATTATTACAACAACAAGGCCTTAGTCCTAAAATTTAGGGTCAGCTATGGATCATTGACAAGTTAGATTGGGTTGGCCACATTAGTATTTTCCCTCCATTCTATCCTTGACATGTCATTTCTTATTACTTCTACGAATGTTATTTTTAGCCTTCCTCTACCTTTTTTTCATTGTCACAACTTAGATTAACCCACACTTTCTTACCAATTCATTGCTTAGTCTCCTTTGAAAATGGCCAAACCATCATAAGCTACTCTCCCTCATCTTTCCATCAAAAGGTTCTAATCTTTAAGCGGATTTCCTCAATTCAAATCATATCTTTCTGTCTATTCCCGCTTATCCATCTTAGCAATCTCATTTTTGCTACACTCATTTTATGGATATGTTGCTTCTTAGTCCGATATTCGCTATCATAGAGCATAGCTAGTCGTATAACAATCTTATAAAATTTTCCCTTTAACTTAATAGGTACATTCGGTCACACTTCACTTCATCCACCTGCTCTTATACTATGATTCACATCCTCCTCATTCTCTCCATCTTTATGAATTATTGATCCAATATATCGAAAACTCTTACTCTTTTGTATCTCTTGGCCATCAAGTCTTATTGCCCCTTTATCTTTGTTTCTACTTTTTCTAAACTTATATTCCATGTACATCATTTGTTCCTACTTAAATGAAAGCTTTTAGATTCTAGGGTGGTAGGCTCATGTTACTTAAGAGTACTCTCTCAAGCCTCCCAACGTATTATTTATCTCTTTTTACTATTCCTAAATCTGTGGTTGCTAGATTGGAAAGTATTCAAAGGAATTTTCTTTGGGGGTCTTCCGAGGGGAGTTTCAAATATCCTTTGGTGGCTTGGGAAAATGTGTGTTTACCCGTTGAGATGGGTGGTTTGGGGATCGAAGTGTGGTGTCTTTTAATCAAGCTTTATTAGGAAAATGGTTGTGGAGATATGGTCATGAAGTTTCACATCTTTGGCGGCGACTTATCTCCACAAAATAGGGTGAGGGTCAAGGGGGGTGGTGTACTAAAGTATGCGGGAGGACTCATGGGTGTGGATTATGGAGAAGCATTTATGGAGGGTGGGAGAGCTTCTCTAAGCATCTATCTTTTGTAGTAGGTGAAGGCACTCGTATCCGTTTTTGGCATGATAGGTGGATTGGAGATAATACTCTTAACGATCTCTATCCCGAGCTTTATGTGTTTTCAAGGATGCTTGTATCTCTGAGGTTTTGTGGATTCCGGAAGGAGGAACTGTTAGAGTATGGGATTTAAGGTTTTATAGAGCTTTTGAAGATTGGGAGCTAGTTGCATCTTATTTTCTATTCCAGCTTATCCAAACTCGTATTCCTCGAGGTGATAGGAGTGATACTCTTGGTTGGCGGCTAAAAGGAGATGGTAAGTTTGACATCCGGTCTTATTACCATGCGATTCGGGGTGCTTCGAATTCTTTGTTTCCTTGGAAGGGTGTTTGGAAACCAAAGATTCCTAGGCAAGTGGCATTCTTTTTGTGGACAAATGCACATAGTTGGATCCTCACTTTGGATAATCTAATGCTTAAGGGTCGCCCGTTGGCTACTTGGTGTTGTATGTGTTGTTATGATGGGGAGTCGGTAGACCATCTTCTTCTTCATTGTCCTGTTACTCATTCCCTTTGGACTTTTATGCTTCGTGTTTTTAGGATTCATTGGGTTATGCCAGGTTCAGTGGCGGGTTTGTTATCTTGTTGGCATCGGTGGCTTGGGAAACATAATTCGGACATTTGGAATTTGGTTCTAGGGTGCTTGATGTGGATTGTGTGGTTGGAACGAAATCGTTGTTCCTTTGAGGACATTGAGAAGACATTGGATGAGTTAAAGGTTCTATGCCAAAGGAGTTTTTTGGAGTGGTCTCGTTGTTGGGGTTTTACTGATTGTTCTTCTATCACCGAGTTTATGCTTTCCCTTAGCTTAGTTTCTTGATTTCTCTTTTTGTTGTGTTGTTTGTTCTATATTTTCTTGTTGTTCATCATCATGAACAACTTGTATTTTCCTTTTTTTCTCATTAATAATAGTTTTCTGATTACCTATCAAAAAAAAGAAACCTTTTAGATTCTAGGGCTTTTTGCCAAATTTCTAACTTGGCATTAACTCCACTTTTAGTTTCATCCACTAACAATTTAAAACTATATCATCTACAAAAGGTATACACCGAGGGACTTCCTCTTGAATCAATTTAATGAGCTCATCCATCACCAAAGCAAAGAGATATGGGCTTAATGCTGATTCTTGATCCTTATGAAAATTTGTAGTGATAGGAAACTCACTTGTGATTCCTCCACTTGTTCTCACGCTAGTTACAACTCCGTCATAAATATTCTTGATTAACTTAATATACTTTAGGGGAACTCCTTTCTTCCCCAAAGCCCACAATGTAACCTCTCTAGGGACCCTATCATATGCTTTCTCAAGATCAATGAAAACTATATGAAGATCTTTACATGCCTCATTATTTATTTTTCTGTTAGATGTCTAAGTAAGAAAATAGCTTCCATGGTAGATTGTCCTAGCATAAAACCAAATTGACTCTCTGATATTGTTTTATCATGTCTTAACCTATGTTATATCACCGTTCATATTATTATGTGCATAAAATGAATGAACATAGAACACAACTTATTGTGCCAAAACCTCACCTTGTTGCATGATCCTCTGCCTCAAACTATACATTCTCCCCAAATCTTACCAACACACTCTAATACTTCTCCATAAACTACAAACATGGGTACCTTTAACTTGTTTAGTGGACCATTGACCCTAATTCTCCCTATAGTTTGAAGCAAAAATTTGTCACACTAATGACTGTCTTCTTCCCACAAAACTTCAAAGTCATTTACCCGGTAGGGCTTGTTTAAATTTGCCCTCTTTCCTCACCCCCAAACCACCATTTTTTATTTGAGAACAATCAGCATTCCATTCCACAAGATAGAATTTAAATTTTTCATCCAACCAATCCCACAACAGCCCTAGTTCATGCCTTGCCTGTTGCTCTTTTTTTTTGATAGATACTTTTCTATTTTCATGCCTTGCCTGAAGGGAGTGAAACTCCTTATATGTGATTTGTAGTGAATCTGTGAAAAGATATGCTTGCTTACAAATTATATGCTTTCATCAGGCACCATATCATTGTGCAATTGGTTTGAAGATATTGAATCAGCTTGTTTCTGAGATGAATCAGGTTAGTAGTGTAAATGTCTGATTAAGATCTTCTAGTGGGAACTTAATTATGCTATTCAAAAAAGAGCACAAATTCTGAAACATGGAGAAGTTCCTTCTGACATCTCACGATGTCGTTTGTGCTGAGGCAGTAGCCTTATTATATGTATATTTTCTGTGACCTGGATTTTATCTAGGATAGAATTCTTGTTTTACCACCTTTATAGATAGTATGCTTGTCATCTTTTAATTGAGGAAGCAGGTTGCTTTGAGCAATGCAAATTTATTGAAAGGAGTTGCTTTTATGTAAGATTATCTTTTGGCAGGTTCTTCTTCCCAAATCCAATCTGCATCTTATTTGATAATTATTGGGTCCTTGCCTTTTTGGCTGGTTGGCTGTTTTTGACTGATTGGGAGTGGAGGAATGCTTGAATTTCCAAAGAACTAATTCTGTTCTATCTTCTGTTATGTGATAATTTTTCTTCTAAAATTGGGCACTTGTTCTCCATTTTCAGTTGTAGCCAGTTTGTAATATGAATGTGTTGAGTTGATAGCTGGGTTGTACTTTGACAAGGTTGCTCTTCTTATTACTGAAAATAATAATGAAGATGAGTTTTGGTTGCTTACTTGCTTATAGTCTTGATATTCTGCTTATACCACTTGACAGATGTCATTTTATTGCAATTTCAGTTCAACTAAACTTGACTAAGTCTTAATCCGAACTAAATCATGGTTGAATATATGTATCTTCTTCTATCAGTATATTGTATTGAAGGTTATACTCTCTTGTTAACTTGAGTTAAATCACTCGTGCAAGGATTCACATTCATGCATTGTGACTAAGTTTTATGCTAGCTATCAATTTACCACACCCACCACTTTTCTTTGGCCTTGGTGCTAGCTGTGTATAAAGATTAGGACATTGAGCATCACACAGGCAGAGTTTCATTTGACTCTTAACGTATCTTCTTGTTATCTTTCTGTGTGAATAAGCAACTTGTGTTTCTATTTAACTAGGGTCGCAGGTGTAATTTCTGATTGGGTTGTTAATATAAATTCTTTTAGTTAAAATTTTCTTCTTTTTTCCATAATAGATAATGATTCTTGGTCAATTTTTTGAATCCAAATATTTCATCTTGGTTCATCAATTGTCGGACCAATTCTGGATTACCTTCTATGCTTCAACGTAAGATAGCTATTTCTTTCAAGGATCAGTCACTTTTTCAAGTTTTCCAGATATCTCTAACTTCACTGCACCAACTTAAAAATGATGGTAATACATTGATTTTTATATTAGAATGGTATCTTTGAATTTTTTTTCTTTAAAAAGTTTTATTTGATTGTAGTATCATTTTTTTTTTTTTGTTGATCCACCCCCCCCCCCCCCAAAAAAAAAGTTGGAAGCAAGTTGCGGGAATTGGTTCTTTCACTATCCTTGAATGTTTTATCATTTGATTTTATGGGGACATCTTTTGATGAAAGTTCGGATGAGATTGGTATGGTACAGGTACATTTAACTTTTTTTTGAGGCAAACGTTCTTGATATAACTCATTAGCCTTTTACGGTTTTTCTATTTTAGTACTTTTTAGTTAAAACTATTGTTGCCTTGTCTTGTACTGATTCCAATTTCTTGGAGGCCGCTTATTCAGATCCCTCGACACTTCAAATATTTTTTGATTATTATGCAATCACTCAAAGCCATTTTTCGAAAGAGGTTTGTATTAATTATATCCTTTTTGTAGGATAACCTTTTTTTAATAATTATTTTAAAGCTGTCCTCGAGAGAAGTTCTTTACGCTGTATCTTGTTGTAGTATCTAAATTTACTTTCATTATAATAATTTTTTTGATATGTAATTAAAATTTTGTTGGTGTTAATTTGTTGGGACTAATCTTTTAGACATTTTAAATCCCATTTACTATTACATAGTGGTATGCCTGCATAAGGTGTTCACAAATGATTTATGTGTTTGGGGGGGGGGGGATGTGTCAATCACGTTGTATTTTAGTGAAAATAAAATATTTACCCTTTCTAGTTTCTTCCTATCATAATTTAATCCACAAACTTTTAATTGTTACATTTGACCCCTAAAATATGGATTAAAATGAAATTATTAGGGTTCTACCAAATGACCAAAATTTGCATTTTTGGGACTAAGTTTCAATTTTGCTCCTCCCATGCATCCAGCTCTGCAATTATTTCTTTTAGCTCTTTCTTTCTGTGTCCAATGTCCCCCAACTTCTCCTTATTCCACTTCTTCAAATCTTCCTTCAAAGCTTGAAGTTTTTGGGCTAGAATGAAACTTGGTGTGCCTTGAAAGGTATAACTCTCCACCATTGTCTCACCCTATCTACAAACCCCTCTATTCTTAACCACATATTTTCAAATTTGAAATGAGTCTTACCTCCATTAATACTACATACTACCTCCATCAAACAGAATTGGAAAATGATCCAAGATGGTCTGAGGCAACTGACTTTGAGTGATCCTAGAAAAGTGCTCTTCTCAAATAGTGGAAATCAAAAACTTATCCAATCTGGAGATGGACTTTCTCTCATGATCATTGGACTATGTAGTGACCTATTCAATCTGGACATGGACGTGGACATGGACGTTCTCCACCAAATCCTTCTGCCTCTAATACAGCCCAATCAACAAAAGGACTACCCCAATACACTTCTCAACATGGCTCTGTTAACTACGTCCAACTTCGTTTCTTGCAAACACACATCGTCACCTTTCCACTTCTTCAAGGAGTTTCTGACCCTCAACCTTTGATCATAATTGTTTAATCCTTGAACATTCCAAGACAAGATTTTAAGCTTCATAAGGTTAACTGTAGAGCCCTCTCCATCCTACCAATATCTCTGTTGCTTCCTCTCTTAGAATCATAGTTCACTGACCACTCCATATTTTTCAACTCCCTTACTCCTTTCACCACACCTCTATGGTGTTGCTGTGGGGAACCTCTCTGTGTCCCAGTAGCTCACCACCATCTCTCAATTGCCACAAACCTCATTACTTCTTCCTTGTAGCCATCATGGGACACCCCCAGGATTTTACTAAACACCTTAATCCTTCTCATTACCCTCTATGAGGGTTCCTCATGAGAGGTGGCTGATTACTTCTCAAATCCACAATAGGTGCTCAAAGGGGTAACTTCTAACACTTCCTCCTCAGCAGTTTTTTTTTTTTTTTTTTTTTCAATTTTATAAACTTCCTCCTCTACAGTTACTCCATTAGCCACATCTTCATCTCCGTTGAGCCATCTGCTCTCTGACCCCTTTGCCTTGAACTACCCTCCTACCATCGAGGGAGGCATCCAACTACTGCCAAAGCTAGGAGTGCTGACCCTAGGAACAATGGGCTCGATGTGTTGCTTGTTCTGAGGCAGCCACCTGGGCATGAATTCAAGGTGGATCGTGCACAAGCAAGGCTCCACCACTACTACTGCTGGATCTCTCCCTATGATACATTGCTGCAAACTCCTCACTGGTTGGCTCCGTTTTGACCACAGCCCACTCACCTCGAGTCTTCTTGTGGGCGTTCTCCTCTGGAATCTCACATTGAGGGGGGCTCACTCACACTGCTCTGAGACTTCCATGATGTCATACTTCACTACGCTCCAGCAAGCTTGAAAAAATGCATTTGTAAAACCATCCAGATCTAAATGCCATAGGTGAACACCTCACATTTCAAATGGTGTATGCTTCTATTCATGCTTTTCTCATTTTGCTAACATTTTGTTCAAGTTTCCTCTTTTTGCTGTACTCACTAATGTGTTTATTCACTATCCGCCATATCGTATGATGAAGAATTTCTGCCCTTGTTATTTTATCATTTTATCCCTTTATTAAATAAGACTGTCATAGGAATTCCATGCAAGTTTTATCAGCATAACAATTGCAATTTTTTTGGCCGGCCTTCTGAAGTCAAATTTTAAAAGCATAGTTTCCCTCCAGCTCTCCATCTATGTTATTGTGTTTGAATTTCCTCTTATGTTTTTATCATAAGATATCCTCTAAAAGCTTTATAAATAGATTTGTTCATATAAGCACATCTTTATTATTTTGTGTAGTGTAACCTAAAGTTGGGTCTTGTCTTTGTAATTCTTGTGGAGTGATCAAATTAGCATTTGTTTTTAAATTAATGATTAATCTGTTTTGGGACCATATCTGACTATTTATATATTTTTAGTCAAAATAATTTTATTATGATTTAATCTTTTGTTAGTTTTGGGATCAAACTTAACTCATTTAAATTTCAGCGTTATTTTTGTTGTATTTTAAGTTATAGTCTTTATATTATAAGTTAGTATGATCTTTCATACCGGTTTTCAACGTGTGAAATGTTAAACTCTTAGCAGATCCCTTTTTTCATTTTTTCACCAATTCATTTGGTGAAAATTCTTTATTTGAGGTTGAATTGTAATTTTTCTGGTCAAAATGTGAGTTGATTTTTTTTTGCCTTACTAACTCTTAGCTCTGCCCTAATGTTTAATTACAGGCTTTGGAGTGCTTGTTGCGGCTAGCCTCTATAAGGCGATCATTTTTTATAAATGACGCTACACGATTGAAGTTTTTGTCACATTTAATGACAGGCACCAAAGAAATCCTGCAAAGTGGAATTGGTAAACTGGATTATATTTGTGCTGACTTCTTTTTTTCAATGTTATCTGTGGAGTGCTACTATGCAGTAAATTTTTTGAAACTTTTTTTTGAAAATCAACTTTGCAACCTTGGTAAACTTAAGATAATTGAACTTTTTAAGTAAAATAACCAGTATTGATTCAGTTACATGATAAGATGAAGACCTCTTGAATCTGGACCAATTAATTACTGTTTTTTTTTCTCTATATTATGCTGCAACGGTTTTTAATATTTAATTTTATAATTTAAAATCAAACATTGAACTTAGAGATGCTTTGACATCCTAAATCGCAAGTTCTATTCTCCTACTATATAGAGATTTAATAGTATTGGTCATATGCCAAAGAGAAATTCACTAGATGCCAACTAAATATAAAACAGCAGCAATAAGATGTCTGAAAAACATAATGAAATATATGATTACTAAACAGCAAAACACCATAGACAAATACTATTAAATCTGCATAGCATTTCCAACTTTTCCATCTTTGTGTCACATGGTTCATTCGGAAGGAAAGGAATTACTGGAAATTCAAGGCATTGAACAACCTATGGTGGTACTGAAGTTGATTTTTCTGTGCACTTTGTACGATTGGATGGCTACTATGGGTGGTCATTCCTTCTCTAGTTTGTTGGATCTTCTTGATTGTTCTACTTTTACATAATTTAGATGCACCTCCAGTACACTGGTTCTGTTTCCTTATCTTTCTTTTCATGTTGATAGGCAAGTCCAAAGGGTTCTTTCTTAGAAAGATTTCATATGTTACTAAAAAAAATAGTTAGCATAAAAATTATTCAGTTTAGACTTAGTTAAATGTGATGATTTAAAACCAACATGTAAACTCTCAAGGGAAGGGATGGAAAGGGAAGTAGGGGAAGGGCGATGTAGGCTTGTCGCTTGTGAGGAGATAGTTGTTGATTTCATTAGAGAAGTCATTCTTACTGAATGGTTGCAAACAAACTGTTCCAACAATAACCATGATGTTTTGATCATTTTTTCTTCTAGGACATGCTTTGTTTCACTGCTAATTTATTGGTGGAAATTTCTTTCTTAAGAATAAATTCCTCGGTTATTTTTCCTTTTTGTAGCTAGTGGAAAATATGTGATGAATTTACTTAAAGCTTCATAACATGTGACAAGACTATTGAGCCAGTGATCTTTTCCCAAAAATATATTTCTGGAATTTTTATCCAGCAAAGCAATAGGAGCCTTGGGAAAGCTCACCCATAAAAATTTAAAGAAAAATGATTTGTTTTCTATAACTCTTAATACTTATCATCTTGAAAATGTAATTGTCAAAGTTTTTGCACATTGTGAACCAAATCATGATGTCAGTAATAAGTATAACGATCTTTAACATGCATTGTTGGGGGGAGTTGGGAGAATTCATTTACATAATTGGAATGTGTTGATCCTCTAAAACTTTGGCTGTTCTGGGTCATTTTAAAACTTACTTAAATATTTAACATTTATTGCCATCTATATACTAAAATAATAGTATATTGATTGTATTAATTTATAAATCATTTCATCCCTGTTGAAATTTGTTCCTTTTTGGTTTGGAGGCAGGTCTTGCTGATCATGATAATTATCATTCATTTTGTCGTCTGCTTGGCCGCTTTAAAGTGAATTATCAGGTGACTTTGACTATATGCTCACTCAATATATGCATTCAACTACTTCTGTTGTGACTTATGTTGTATGTTTGGCTTAATTGCTTCTTGTTGATTGGTAATTTGCTTAATCTCAAAATAATATATAACTATAAGATGCTTCTGTTTATTATATCCATTTTAACTACCCAGTTGAAATTTTTTTGAAAAGCTACGCCTAGGGTTCTTCACATCAAGAGTTTGTTCTCTTGTAGGAAAAAAACATTTTTTCTTCTATATGTTGTATTTCATGGACATATATTTGTGTTATTTTTTGGAAATTGTTAGGAGGAAGTATGAGAAAAGTGTAATCATGAAAAGGAACATATGGCACTGCATATCTTTCTTCATTTTGGTGCAAAATTCTCTATAAAATATAAGTATATAGATGTCCTAAATGTTTTGCTTGAAATTGCAGCTGGATGGACAATGTTATGTGTGTTATTATAAATTTGCTTGATGGACAACCTATGCTATGGTGGGGCTTATTATTATGTCTATTGGATGAACTTTCTCAGAACCATGTTGCCTATATCTTGTCTTTACAATTGACCTACTTTCTTTTCTTAAATTTTTCCCTGAGAAAATTCTATATCGAGGATTGTAGCAATGTTTCAGTATAAAGGGTGGTTGTAGAACCTATTTCTTGTTTTCAACCTTTCTTGAATGAAAATCAGTAGAACAATTTTTTTTTTTTATAAGTAATAAAGAAGTATATTAAGAAAACTACCTCATGAAAACAGAGGCAGAACAGATAGTACAGAGAGAGAAACAAACAAAAAAAAGAAAAGAGAACTAGAAAACAAACAGAAAGCAACAAATAACTAAGTACAGGGAAGAGAACAAAGGAACAAAGGGAGGGAATCACTAGAGGTGAGTCCCCAAGCCCTAGACCAATCAAAAAGAGAACCACAAAAATAAGCAAACAACTGGTCATTAGATCTGTCCTTGTCCTCAAAAGTTCGCCAATTCCGCTCCCTCCAAATACACCACAAAAGGCACAACGGAGCTAAATTCCAAATGCTAGAAGAGTGCTTTCCAAACCAGTTCCACCAGGTGAAGAGCATTTTTGCAACCGATCTAGGCAAGACCCAAGAAATCCCAAAAGAAAATCAAGCTCCACAACTTATAAGCTTTTCCACAATGGAGAAGCAAATGATTCACCGTCTCCCCATTTCAACGACACATAATGCACCAATCAACCAGCTCAAAGCCTCTACGCCGCAAAGTGTCCCCCGTAAGAATCTTCTCCCAGTAGCCATCCAAACAAAGAAAGCGACGTGCGTAGGGGCCTTAACCTTCCAAATACCTTTCCGAGGAAAAGTAAAAGGAAAGGGGCTTCGAAGCTTGTCGTAAAAGGAGCGAATATTGAAGTCCCCCTTCTTCGACAATTTCCAAACCATGTGGTCTTCTTGCTCGGAGTGAGGTAAACAAGAATCCAAGGTATGGAGAATATTAACCACCTCTCCCATCTCCCAATCATTAGGATCCCTAAGAAAAGGAACCTTCCAACTTCTACGAGCCTCGGTCCCCAACCTTTCGAGAGATAAGGCCACGAAAGCCTCTCTATTAGAAATAATCCCATACACAACCGGGAAGGAAAGATGGAGTGGAGAGTCCCCACACCACTGATCTGTCCAAAACTTCACTCTATCTCCCACCCCAATCTCAAACCGGATAAACTTGCTAAAAATCTCTATTAGAACAATGTTAGTTGTAAAATGAAAATTCTCTTCTAGTGTTAATTGTAAAAGGAAAAATGAGTGTGGATTTAAGACTGATTGGGTGTGTATGTGTTTCTTACCAATAAAAGAACTGGAATGATGTTCCTAAAACTTGAGTGCCATTTTGGCCCAGTTGGTGGAAGTAGGTGCCAGTTTTGGGGGTTGTTCACATTGTTGACAGTTATTAGAGGTGTAGGGACAGTCACAATTTAGTGATCCTATCAATCTTGATCAAATTCGACTCTGCTTAGGTTATGTGACTCGACTGGTGGTCATGAGGTTGACGTTAGAGAGGGTATAAATATATTGATCTGTGTTTGAGTGTGGTCCCTGAAGCCTAGGAAGAAGAATGATGTCATTGCCAGAGTTGGGTAACAGCGAAGTTATGGCGTTGGCTGTGAAAAGGGGCTTTAGTTCTTTGATACAATGTTGTGCATTGGGAAATGAGTTTAGGTTTAATTAATTTACCTAAACACGCACACATATTAATTTCTCTAGATACATGTTAAGTGGGGAGGGGAGGTTCAAACCCTGATTGTCTTTGTAAAACACTAGGAAATGCTATTTGACCTATAGTTCATTGGCACAAATACATATTATTTAGAGGTGAGTAATTTCAATATTACAAGTTTATCCCTCACTTATACATATTCATAACAGTCTGCATTCTTTGTTGCTAGAGGTAATAATGAAGTTGGAGCTGATTTACAACCATCAAAGGAAGTTGTTGGTCAGAATGCTTATGCAACAAAAACAAAGGAAGGGCTGGGTAGCGAGTCATAAGAAATGAACCCTTTAGTTGCTGGAGGAGGATTTTATTGGAGATGTTGCCACAATGTGGACTTTTAGAGTGACAGATAATGCGGTTAATATTTAGGGTTTACATGTTACGTAAATTGAGGGATATGGTTAGGTAGCTTATGTTTGGGAGGGCAACTTTGTGTAGTGCTTTTTTCCCCAATCCTTTCTATGTCGTTGAAGATTGTGAAGGGGAGACAATTAGGGCCTGTTTGGTGGATATCTCACCACCCATATCTCAAAACCCATAACTCAAACTCATAACCCATAACTCATAACTCAATTCCCACTATAACTCAAATACCTCTTCAATTTCTGTTTGGTTACAAAACTGAGTTACATCTTTCAGTCTTTAACTCCACTTTTTGGCAAAATGGTGGAGCCCACCCACTAACACTACACAGCAATGAAAACACCCCTACCCATGTTCTGTCTCCTTCATCCTTCATTTTTTTGCTAATCCTCTCCACTTTCGTCTTCTCCCATCATAAAACCCAAAAAAGTGAAGAAATCACTTTAAAAAAACAAGCTTCAAGAAATCACTCTAAAAAAAAAAACAAAAAAATAGATAGTGATTTTCTAAATATATTGTTGGCATTACGTTTCTTCTTAGTCTAGGCTTGTCAGTCCCCTCTAGTTTGTTTTTAGATTTCTTCGTCTTTTTCATCTTCTTGTCCTTTTGTTTTGGTCCTTTCTATATTCCAATTCCAAGTTGGTATTCTGTGTGTTTTTAACACTTTTTCTCTTCATGTTCTCTGAGTTCAAGTCACTTTTTTTTTTTATTTTTTTTTTGATGAAAAGTTCAAGTCACTTTCATTCATGGGTGTGTCTAATTCTCTGATGTTTCTCTCTGAGAAAGATTTAAATTCCATGGAATTAATTTCCTAGTACGACCCACGTTGGATTTTCAAGATCAGTGTCCAACAAACCTTGAGAAGAAGAAGAAGATCATGAGCTTTATAAAAAACCAGAAGTCTACATATCCATCTCCAAACACCCAACGCATGTCTACATCTCCATCTACAAATGTGACAATGGACATGGAAAATGGAGAGAGAGAGAGAGAGAGTGGTCACCTGGGAGAAGATCTTAGTCTAGGCTTGTCAGTCCCCTCTTGTTTGTTTTTAGATTTCTTCGTCTTTTTCATCTTCTTGTCCTTTTGTTTTGGTCCTTTCTTTATTCCAATTCCAAGTTGGTATTCTGTGTGTTTTTAACACTTTTTCTCTTCATGTTCTTTGAGTTCAAGTCACTTTCATTCATGGGTGTGTCTGATTCTCAGATGTTTCTCTCTAAGAAAGATCTAAATTCCATGGAATTAAATTTCCTAGTACGACCCATGTTGGATTTTCAAGATCAATTTCCAATAGCACCTTGAGAAGAAGAAGAAGAAGAAGAAGAAGATCATGAGCTTTATAAAAACCCGAAGTCTACATATCCATCTCCAAACACCCAAAGCATGTCTACATCTTCATCTACAAATGTGACAATGGACATGGAAAATGGAGAGAGAGAGAGAGAGATAGTGGTCACTTGGGAGAAGATCTACAAACTTGATCAAGTGGAGTGACAGCCCGCCGGTGACAAAGCAAGCCTCGTCGGTGAAGATCTTGGGTCTCTTCGGTCAGCAATGGTGAGCATGGATGGGTTGTCTTTGGCTTTGCAAGAGCTTCTAATTCTCCGATTTTTGAAATGAAATGGAAAAGAACAAATGTGAGGGGAGGAAGAGAGAACGTTGTGGAGAAGAGCAAAGTGAAAATGGAGGAGAAAGTCTAAAATGAAGGAAATGAAATGAAAAAAGAAATGTGCCCAACTTGATGGTTGATGTGACAACTCACTGCTCATGGCCCCACAAACTCACCAAAATAACTACATTGCCACTAAAACTCAAATTTGATGTTTTGGGAAATCCAAATTTTTGTTTCCGGTTTTCATCACTCAAACTCAATTTTTTGAGTTTTGAGTGATGAAATCAAGATTCAAAAATCTTGCCAAACAACATTTCTTTTGTGGGTCCCACATGTTTTGGATTATGGGTGATGAAAACTGAGTTATATAATATAACTCAGTTTTCACCCAATCCAAACACCCTCTTAGTAATCAGAATATCTAACTTCCAAACTACATCATTAAGGGGTTTTTTTAGACTGTTAGATGGGGACTACCTACTTTAATCTTTTGGAATTGAATTACTTAGCCTAAATACTGTCCTTTAAAATTGTTGTTTTACATTGGGTTTTGATGTCATTTGAGGGGCTTGAAAATGATGGTATGTGGTTGGAGCCAATGGTCTTGGATGAAGAAACAAGGAGGTTGGCAAATGAGGAGCAGGAGGTCACGTTTTACATCAAGTTATTAGTAGGGAAAGGGCGGTTGAGGGAAGTGAAGTTAGCAGAGAGGGGATTGGAGCTCATATGACTATGAGTCTTAAGATCTTTTTTAGTAATGTTCATGGTCTTCATGATCTTGACTAATAGCCTACTAGGATTTTTTTTATCTTATTTTTTGCATAGCTGCAAAGTTAATATGGTTTGCCTAAAAGAGGTTAAGATCCATTCATAATAAAATGACTAAATTTTACATTGACCGTCAACCTTCTATGATCCTCATTTTCTGGGCTTGGGACTGGTTGTGAGCAAAATATATGACAATAAGCACTTTTGCTGGCCATTAACCTATATAGGAGGCTAAGATGTAGTCCCATTAGTCAATTATTCATCCAGAGCTTATGGGGAACTCTGTTTTTTGGGCTGGATGTATTTTATATGATTGAACTTTTGGAAGGGTGTTGGAGAAATTACAGAGAGACTTTCTGTGGAATGAGATTGGTGGTGAACCTAAAATACATTTAGTTAATTGGGCCAAGGTTTGTAGGCCTTTGCAGGTGGGGGGGTTGGGTATAAGATGGTTGGGGAACTTTAATTCTGCCTTGCTAGGTAAATGGTTGTGGAGGTATGGCATGGAGACTGATGCTTTATGGAGGAGGGTTATAGAGGCAAAATATGGGAATATTTGGGGTGGTTGGTGTACGAAAAAGGTGACAACTCCTTATGGGGTCAGCCTGTGGAGATACATTAGAAGTGGCTGGTTGAACTTCTCTAAATTCCTTGTTTATGATGTGGGGGATGGTACTAGAGTGAAATTTTGGAAGCATGTGTGGTGTGGGGATTCTACTCTCCAAGAGGCATTTCCAAAGCTTTATCATCTTAGTAGGTCAAAGGATTCTTCGGTGGCTGAAGTTATGGGTTGGTTTGCTGGGAGGTTTAACTGGAACGTGCAATTTCTTCGTCCACCACAAGATTGGGAAGAAGAAGCCTTTGACCGGTTTATGGAATTGGTCTATTCTTTGACAATGCGGGGTTTTGGTCCTGATAAGGTTTGTTGGAAACCTACAAGGAATAGAGGTTTTGAGGTTAGAGGTTATTATAGCTCCTCCTACCCTCCTACTTTTGTTTCCTTTCCATGGAGAAT
Organism: Quercus dentata; assembly: GCA_028216015.1. Classification (NCBI taxonomy): domain Eukaryota; kingdom Viridiplantae; phylum Streptophyta; class Magnoliopsida; order Fagales; family Fagaceae; genus Quercus; species Quercus dentata. Next base: position 16,034,519 of record CP116450.1, read on the forward strand.
GATATGGCAATCGAAGGTTCCTCCAAGGGTGGCTTTCTTTTCTTGGTTTGCTTCCTTAGGTAAGATCTTAACAACAGACAACCTTCGTAAAAGACGAGTGATGGTGCTTGACTAGTGCTATATGTGTAAGAGATGTGGGGAGTCAGTGGATCATCTTCTACTTCATTGCTCCATAGCTTGGGAGTTGTGGTCCATGGTCTTCTGCTTGTTTGGTATTCAATGGGTTATGCCTCATACTTTTCTTGAGTTGTTTGAGGCTTGGCAAGGAAAGTTTGTGTGACATCGTCATATTGATGTTTGGAGACTAGTGCCTCATTGCTTGATTTGGTGCATTTGGCGTGAAAGGAATGCTAGAAGTTTTGAGGGTTGTGAACGCTCTTTCTTGGAGATTAAGTCTTTCTTCTTACACACTCTCTTTGAATGGAGTGTGGTTTTTTCTCATTTTTCTTGTTCTTCCTTTTCTTTATTTCTTGACCGTTGTTCTTTTTTTTCCTGATTTGTGCCCCCATAGTACATCCCCAATATACTCGGTTTGGCAACCTTTCTATTATTAATAATATTCTTATGTTATTTATCAAAAAAAAAAAAACTTTTGGAAGGGTGTTTTTATCATGGGATGAAGGGGTAAAGCATGAAGGAGGATATGGAGCTGATTCTATTTCTTGTTTGTTCAAGATTGAGGATGATTTTACTTGGGTAGTTACAACTGAATGATGATGTGGGGAAAGCAGAACTAGGGGAAGAATTCTCCTCTTTGAGTTGTAGTGGGATAGACATGTCATATTGGGGAATATTTAATGCACTGACATTGGGGGGACATTTTATTGCATTGAGATTTCCTAGTGAGAGATATGGTTGTCTTAAATGTTGTCAGCTGTTTTGGAGTTCTCTACTTTTATGCTATACAGTGCATTGGTGGATATTCCTTTGAAGGGCAAAACAATCCTGTACACATTGGTCCAACAATCATTTGTCACCTTACTTTTCTAATATGATATGACCATAGTTCAGAAAAACAGTAGAAATAACTCTCTAATAGGAAGCACACCTAGAGAAAATAAAGCTCCCACAACCTGTTATCATAGACAAGGGGTCATGAATCTCATGATGGAGTTTAAAATCAAACAGAAAAACTTCCAAATCCGTTTCAATGGGGGACTATTAGAGCTAAGAAGCACTGACACGAGTACGGATATGACATGTTGACAAGATTTTTTTTGAAAAAATAGGACACGGGTATGGCAGGACATGTCTATTAAATATATTTATATTTATATTTTCTATATATATATATATATATTATTTTTTATATAGTGTTAATTATGCATTAAATTAAGAGTAATAATGGATAATAAAGCAAAACCATGACCATTAAAGAATGTTTAGAAATTAGAATACAAACCAAGAATAAAGATATTTATTAATTTTCAAATGCACTCTTGATATTTAGAGCATGAATGCTCTCTCTTTTATTATTATTTTTTATTATGTAAAAGGGTATTCAATTCTTCTTGTTTTCGTGTCTCGGCCGTGTCTTGCATTGAAAAAAAAAAGGACATGGTGAGGACACACATGCTGAAGTTTCCAAGCGTGTCAAGTGTCCGACATAGATACAGCATCCCAAATGAAGTGTTCATGCTTCCTAGAATTAGAGTCACTCCAAATTTTGGAGCAAAAGAGAAGGTGGGGGGGGGGGGTGGGGGGTCATTGTGGGTTCAGTTTTCTATAAGGGGAGCTTCTGACTTTTATTATATTATTGTCCATTTTCTCTAATTTTTTGGTGAGCCCATCATTGATGGTTAAAATTGGTAATATGTGTGTTGCAGTTATCAGAACTTGTTAACGCTGATGGCTATGCTGATTGGATACGCTTAGTAGCAGACTTCACACTGAAATCTCTTCATTCCTGGCAGGTTCATTTATCTCCCATAACTTTTGAGTATTTTTTATGAAGAAAATGATGGAATTTGATTTTATTATGGATAGATTTAATGAAATTCCTCTTGTCTGAATTGATGAATTCATTATCTTTTTCCAGTGGGCTGGCAGCAGTGTTTATTACCTTTTAGGGATGTGGTCAAGATTGGTCACATCTGTACGGTTTTTGAAGACTGACACAGCAAACCTGCTGGATGAATATGCACCCAAGATTATAGAAGGTTTCATTTCATCAAGATTTGATTCTTTGCAGGTGAGATAGCAGCTATAATTTTAGCAGTGATGCAATGCTTTCACTTTCACTTTCACTAAGTAAATTTTTTACATTACTTTTGCTTCACTGCTGCAGTCTGAATTTTCTGATGAACTCTCTGAGGATCCACTTGATAATGTTGAACTCCTTCAGGATCAACTTGATTTCATTCCTTATCTTTGCAGATTTCAGGTTTGGAAAACACGCATCAGGAATACTTTTGAAAAGTTTTACATTTCCTTATTGGTTAAACTAAACAACCCTTCCATTTTCTCAAAAATTGCTGATGAATTTGACTTTAACACCATCTTTTCTTGCGTGAATTGCAGTATGAAACTTGTGGTATGTATATAATGAAGATTATGGAGCCTATCTTGCAATTGTATATGGTACTCTATTGAATACTCCCTTTCCTCACTTTCTTTTTCTTTCTGCAATAATTTGATATTACATGTAATTTGCTTTGTATAGGATGGAGCAAACCTCCAATGTTGTGCAGATAACATTCAACTCTCTTTGGCAGAAGTCAAACTTGCTTGGATAGTGCATATTGTTGCTGCCATTCTTAAGACTAAGCAAATTTCTGGCTTCAGGTTACATTTTTATTGCTTATTAAAAATTTACAATTATAGCTTTCAGAGAGAATTGTGTATCTCATCAGGCCCTTTTGCTTCTCTAATCCAGTGGAGAATTGCAAGAAGTATTTGATGCAGAACTTTCAGCTCGTGTTTGGCAGTTGATAAATGTGACAGACATCGGGTTACACAGTCAGGTTTTTCATTAAACCAAGTTGGCATTTTTTTTGCATTCAGATATTTTCAATGCAACTTGAACATGCAATCTTTATGGTGTGGAATTGTTGCATTTTATATCCTTTTTTTCCTTCTTAAACATGTTTTTATAAAAATTAACATGACATCTTTGTATTAGGAACTTAGGAGTTACAAGTTTATATTAGATAGTTATCTAATATATGGTTGTTGTAAAGGAATATCTTGGGTTCATAAGTGGAGTCTATTAATCATGCGTTGCCCATATCAAGTTGTATCTAAGCCTGTTTTTACTTCTACTAGTACTGTGATAAAGCTTATTGTTTGAGGTCCGAATATGACTTCGGGAGTCAATATGCGGTCTAAAGTAATTTGCTTGACCAGTCAGAATTGTAGGACATTATGAAGTATATGATACTCTTGATGATACCACTTTGTTATCTGACCTCATTAATAATCCATAGTTTGAAACTTCTTCTAATCCCTAGTCTCTGCATAAAGTCGGGGTGGTAGCCAGTCTGACTCAAAAGATCTTAGTTAAGCCCAAAATTTTACAATAATGTACTACCAGGTCATAAATAAACTTCTTGGGTACAGACTGATTCGAATTTGGACTTGACATTTGGAGATTATGTAATTGTTTTCTTTTGCTTGAACCTCATTCTCCTATCTTAAATAAGGCCGGAACAGTGGCATAAAAGCCTTGGAACGGCTGCCGTGCCTGATTCGACTCACCATTATTATTAGGCCTTCTTTGTCTTCGCGTTACCCTACCTCTTTTGTTCTTTCTGTTTGGTGGTGATGCCAAAAGCCCTTAGGTGGTGATGCCTAGATTTTTGTTCTCTCTGTTTGGTGGTGATGCCAAAAGCCCTTAGGTGGTGATGCCTAGATTTTGCATGTAGGTTCTAGGTGGTGAAGCCTAGGGTTTGTCTAGTTGTTGCTTTTGTTCCTCTTTTATCTATATTTTCCTATTGTGTGCTGCATCAAAGTGCTTGCCGCATTTTGAAATTCTTGAAAGATAATGTATAACTTACTAGCATCTATTTCTTTGTTATGAAGAGTGTGATGTATGTTGTGGCTGAGTTGTAGTTCAATTGGCACCTCCTTCCCTCTTAAGAAAGCATGGAGGTGAGGATGCTTCTGTTGAGAGAGAGTGGACATGATTTCTACCTTGTTAGTTGCCTTTTTTTTTAATCCTCAAACCAGTATGCTTTACTACTGGATTCTTCTTCTGCTGCTAATAATGTTATTGCTATTGTCACCTTCAATTCTAGTGAGAAAGTGATGCACAATGGTAATAGCACTCTCAATGGGTTTGATGTTTGTCGTTCCAACCACACCTTTCCCTCCCCACTATTTACCTAACAAAAAATATTTTATCTATGCAATTCTCACTCCTAGTACCATCCTTCATAGCAAAGGATTTCATCACATTAAGCACCTACATTGATTCATACCAAATTTCACTGTTGTTGGCTAATTTTCTTATAAATAAAAAGTACAAAATTTTGGAAGATAGTTCATGATTTGTATGCAATATTTGCAACTTAGGCTAAAATGGTTTTACGCCTCACCGTGTGTTTGGTTGCGCATGGAAAATTCATTTTCTGGAAAAACATTTCAGTTGGCCGTAAAAATTATGACTTTGACCTGGAAATTTTTTTACACTTCTATTTTCACTTCAAACCATTTCCGGACTTCAGACGCGCAGAGAGAGAGAGAGAGAGAGAGAGAGAGAGAGAGAGAAGAGAGAGCACAGGTGGCCGCCCAGCCAAGCTCCGGCCAGCCCAGATCGTGCCACCCCACCGCCTCCTCCACCGCCCAGATCACGCCGCCTCACCGCCCAGAAAGAAGAGAGAGTAGAGAGCCTTTTAGCTCATGACCGATCGCGCCACAAGGAAAGCCGAGATCATCCTGTCGAGATTGCCGAGATCTTCCACCGAGATCGCCGAGAAATTGATGGCTTCCTTTCTTCCTCCAAAGCTTCAATCTTTACCTTCTCTTCCGACGAAATTGATGGTTCCGATCACTCGGATTTGAAGAGAATGGATCGTTGGGTTGTGGCCTGTGAGTCCGTGGTGGTGTGGGTCCTTGGGTTGTGGGGTGTGGCCGGTTGTGTGCGTTTTTATTGGGTTGTGGTGGGTTTGTTGATAGCCATTGTTGATGTGGATGGGTTGTTGAGGTGGATTTGTGGTGGTGTTGGTTGTTTTTTTTCTTTTAATCAGAGTTGTTGTGGTGGCAAGTGGTGGTTTGTTGATGTGGGTGGGTTGTGGAGGTGAGTTTGTGGTGGTGGTGGTGGTTTTTTCTGATATAAAATTTGTTTTGAAGCTGAGAAAATAGGCGAGAAAATGTGAAAAATTTGTGGGAAAATAGCATTTTCAGAATGTTACCAAACACTAAAAATTGTTTTCTAATATAATTTTTAAAATACAACCAAACACTAGAAAATATTTTCCTTTCCTGAAAATATTTTCACCTGAAAATATTTTACACCCGGAAAATATTTTACACTCAAACAAACACAGCCTTATTCATTTCATCAAAGATTAATGCACAACTTGAGTGGGAGTGTTGATTACTAGGAAAAAAAATTATGCAATTGGTTAGTAAATTAAGGGATTGATTGCTAGAGAATGTCGTGGGATTGAAGCAATTAATACGCAATTCAAATTCAAATTACCATTGAATTTTGTGTTTAAGCTCTATTATAAATATGGATTCCATTATTGCTAAGAAAAGTGAAAGAAATTGTAGCTCTCTGGGCTCTTGTCCATGAATGTAGGTCAAAAGGCCGAACCACGTAAACTCTCGGGTTCTCTCCTCTCCTCTTTTCTCCCTCACATCATCACCAATTTCTACTAGGCCATTTGCATCTCCTTTGATTGATGTTTTAGTCTATACAATGATATGGCTACAGATACATTGTGACATTGGTGTTGGGTTTGAAATAGTACACAGAATAAGTAAATCACCCGTGTACTGTTCCATAACTTTTACCCCACCTAATCTGGGTGTTTATTGTAGGCTTTGAAACAATTAATCATTACCCTTTTGTCTAAAGGGTTGCATTTAATGATTTATTTTCAATTCTTACTTTCTTTTAGATCATGTGCATCTGCATATGGTTTAAACTAAGGCTTTGCTGATTAGTATAAAACTACTTGTTTTTTAAAATTTTCTTTTAAGCACAATTTGTCTCCATTCTCCTTTTAAATTTTGAGAGGTAAAATTTATATTTTTTCACATTAAAGCAGCTGATTCTTTCTTAAATATATCTGGTTGTCTTTTTCCTTTGTTACAATATATCATGTTTATTTATTCCTTGGACATTGGCAGAGGTATGGTGAACTAAGCAAGCAAAGGCTTGATTGTGCAATTCTTACCTTTTTACAACAATTTAGGAAATCTTTTGTTGGTGATTATGCCTTGCATTCTTCCAAAGTAAGTGAATTTGAAATTCAAACCGGTACTTTTTTTCCTTTCTTTTTGGTTGAGTTCGACCCTCTTCATGTTCCTGGATGTTTTTTTGCAGCAACTATATGCTCGACTATCTGAGCTTCTTGGAATCCATGATCATTTACTATTATTGGTTGCTATTGTAAGAAAGATTGTTACAAATCTGAAGTCTTACTCTCAGGTGACAGATCACAGCTTCTATTACCTGTTCTAATGAATTCAATTAGTTTATCTAATGGCATGATATATCTGTATTTGCAGTCTAAAGTGGTTATTGACCATACCTTGAGTGTTTTCTTGGAAATGACATCTGGGTTAGTTTTATAACTTATTTAGTTTGGAAACTTTTTATTTTTTATTATATTAATTTTCTTGAGGTTGAGCCTTGGTGCTATGGCAAATGCCTTCCACCAAAAGCGATAAGTCATGGGTTCGAGTATGGGAATCAACCTCTCAAATTAATTAGGGATAAGGTTGCCTACCTTGGTTTCTCCGAGACCCCGCATCAGTGGGAGATTTGTGTACTGGGTACAGCCTTTTTATTATATTAATTCTCTCTGCCGTGTATTTACATCAACATGCAATTTTGTGCAGATCTATGTTGGGAAAGCTGCTTCTGAAGTTGGATATCATTAAATCTATTATTTCACATCATGATGTAAATATCAATCACTCTTAAGTATATATATATATATATATATATTTTTTTTTTTTTTTTGGCTTTGTTCTCATATTTAAATTTACACTTAACTGTAAGTTAATATTGGCCAATAATTTGGCAATATGTTTGTTTGTTTTCCATTTTCAGAAAGAGCACTTCCCTTTCTTAGATGATTACAGATGTTCTCGTAGTAGAACAACGTTTTATTTTGCTATTGCTGCGTTGATTTTCATGGAGGACAGTCTTTTGAAATTCAAATCTTCAATGGATCCTCTTCTACAGGTATGCAATTTTGTTTAGTCACCTAATTGAGAGTTTTAAGAATGGTGAACTAAAGTAATCCTGCATTCTTTTTTTATTCTGGCATAGAATAAATGGTTGGATTTTGACATCTTTTTTTTTCCTTTCTTTTTTACATGGATATTGTAATTTAATAGTTGGCTTAGGGTTAAAAACTAAATAACCATTCTACTCATCTATTATTTACAGATTAGGCATTAAATACAATATGACCAAACTGCCCACATAACTTATACAGTATATTACTTATCAAAAAAAACTTATACAGTATATTACTCAAAGCACTCCCCTCAAGCAAATGGTCTCAACTTGTTACATAGCAAATCTAAGCGTGCCTTGTATAACAGTTTTGTGCATGTCAACTTTAGCAGTTTTTTTTTCCTCACATGGATCTTGTAAATTAATAAGTGGCTTTGGGTTAAAAAATGAATACCCATAATTCTCATCTATTATTTGTATATATAGGCATTACGTAAAATATGACCAAACTACCCTCATAACTTATACAATGGGTCCATTTGGATACAACTTATTTTTGTTGAAACTAAAAACTGAAAATTGAAAACACTGTAGCAAAATAATTTTTAAATATGTGAATAGTGCCGTAGGTCTCATTTTTAATATATATATATATATATATATATATTTTTTTTTTTCTGAATAAAGTGGTTGTGGGTCCCATGAACAGTGCGTGAACAGTGATGAACAGTGCGTGAACAATAAAACTTGTCTCTAAAAGCTGAAAAGTGTGAAAATAATGGAAAAAAAAAAGAAGCAAAACGCAAACGCCAGACGCAATAATAATTTTTATCCAAACACTCACAATATTACTCATAACACTCCTCTCATGCTGGGGCATATATTTATCAAAAAGTCTGGGCTTGTTACTTAACAAATCTAAATCATCGCATGGTGGTTTCATGAACATATCAGAAACTTGGGCTCCTGTAGAGACATATGGGTGTGTCAACCACTCTCCACTCCCTTTCTAACAAGATGCAATCTACCTCTATATGTTTGTTTAGTTCATGGAACACTAGGTTGGAAGTGATTGAACTGCTACTTGGTTATCATAATACATGGTCATGGGCAATTGTACATCAAATCTCAATTCCACTAGCAGATGCTTAATCTGTATAACCTCACATAAGGTATGAGCCATGGATCTATATTCAGCCTCTGCACTGGAGCAGGACACAACACTGAGTGTTTTAATTTTTCAATTGATCAATTTACCTTCTAGGAGAGGACAATATCTTGTGGTAGACTTCATAGTTGAGGGTGATATTGCCTAATCTGAATTTGTAAGAGCCTTTACATGCAAATGATCATGGGCTTTACATTAAAGTCCACGTCCAGGATAAGCCTTAAGGTGTCTCACAATTCGAAGAATGGCTTCCCAATGTGGATGATGAAGTACAACCATATACTGACTCACAGCACTTACTGCCAAGTATATATTTGATTGGGTAATAGTGAGGTAGTTCAACTTAGAAATCAAAGAACTTGTCTTTTTGATGCAGCCAGTCAGATTTGATTTTTCCAAGATATCTTTAATATTTCTTGAAGTCTGGTCAGTTATTATTTATTTATTTATTTATTTATGTTGTAATAGAATTTAAGTTAGTCAATAAGTCCTAATTTGAGTCAATAGTTTTTTATGACCTTTTGACTGTATGATCATGGAACTAGGGAGATTGTTTACTGTGTAAGTTGTCAAGTATGGGATCATCTTTTACCAATTAAGATATCTAATTTAGAGAATCATTCTCTACAGCCCTATTTTGGGTTTGTCTCATGATCTATTCTTTCTATTCTTTTGTATGTTTGTTTGTTTTTATTTATTTATTTATTTATTTTTTTTTTTATTTTTTTGTTTTTTATTTTTATTTTTTCTCTAAATCAGTTCCAGCAACCATTGGTTACTGTGGACTGCATCACTCTTGGATTAGATAACAACTCTCCCCTATCCATATCCATTTGATATTGGTATCCATATGGGTCTCTATTAGTTCTAAACTTAACAAAAACTTGTTTCTTCCAATATATTCAATACGTATTTCCTGTACGACAAATTAATTTATCCCTTGGAGCGTGCTACTTCAATATCTAAGAAGTAACATAACTTTCCTAGATCCGTAGTCTGAAATGATGCTTGATGAAACACCTTTTGCTCAATAATTCTCTTCTTGTGACTAACATAAATGATTAACAAGATCTTCCTTCTTTCAGAAGTATATGAGAAAACAGAGTGATCACATTCACAATTTTTCATCCCAAATCGGACCATTGTTACACTGTACTTACCAAATCAAGCTGGGTGAGATTGCTTAAACCATAATGGGTTGCATAGTTTACACATCTTCTCAAACTCTCCCAGAGCAACAAACTTGTCTGGTTACTTCATGTAGAATGTCACCTATAAATTTAAAAAACCTACAATATCATTTTTGATATTCAACTGATGCAATGGTTGACCAAGGTTAGCAGTTAGTGATATTAAATTCATACATAAGCAATCTTAATGACATGGGAAAAAGTTGAAGAATAATCTACAATATAAGAGGATTGATGAATTATGCCATGATATGAAAACTAGGGTTCTACTAATTCTTTGTTCTGTACTATTCCATAAAAACCTATGAATTTTGGCATCTTGTGCTCTCCAATCAGCATATTTTGAAGCACTTGATTCAGGGGGATATATCACCAAATACTGAAATTTCTACTTACCTAGCAAAAATACTTCTACTGACTTTGCCCACTGAGCATAATTGTTAGTACTTAATTTAATGGAGGTCAGTGGAAATAATTCAAGGGGAAAAAAGAGGCTTCATTTCTTTCTTCAACTCCACGACACCAGCCAAATTCCAATTAAGGGATAAAGCCCATTAACCACAATAAATAAGAATAAATTTACCAACTTTGCAAGACTCCATGATCGGAACATCCAATTTGGTCATTTGACAGGCCACCAACACACAAGGATATCAGTGGATTAAACCGCACCATATTAATCACCATTACCCAATCTGTGGTTTAACAGGGAACAACTACCTCAAGAAAGACAGGTGAAACAGTGTGACACATTTATGAATTCAAACAGAAAACAACAAAAGAAAAGGTTGAAACAGCCAGCTAAAATCGGAGGTATGGGCTCTTGATATTGGGCTTTAGTGTGTCTGCAGGAGACAAGGACAACTGTGATGATGGATCAGGTGGTGTTTGATTGTGGTCAGCAGTGTTTGACTGTGACTGATCAGTGGTTGACTATGGTATATGGGTGTTTTGCAATGGTCGATTGTTGTTTATGAGTTGTTGGTGATGGTCGGATATAATTGGTGGTGGTGGGTTTGCGATTTACATCAGGCTTTGATGCCATGGAAACCAATAATTGGCTCAGGATTATAAATTGCTCTCCTCCCCCCCCCCCCCGCGCGGGATACCTCAGCGGTTAGGGTTGGTGCCTGGACTAATTGTAATGTAAACCCAAAAGTCTCTGGTTCGACTTCTAGCTTGGACATTTTGTGATTTACTCGATGCCTGCTCAATGGAGGTGTGTAGGCATTTGGGTTTGCCTTTCAGGGGTGGTCTCACTGGACCATACCTTGAGGGGGTTCCTCGTCATAAAAAAAAGGATTATAAATTGACTAACCCTAATACCCATCTATTATTTATATATTAGGAATTAAAGACAATATGGCCAAACTACCCTCATGACTTATAAAGTATTACTCATAACAGAACTGATGGTTAAATTCTGGTTGCGTTAGCTTAAGTCTGCTTGTGCAACAATTTTGTTATCATCTTGTGCTTGGATTACTGCTGTCTTATGTACTCATGTTATATTTAATTGAATGGCTTAACTCTTCAGGCTTATGCTAGTGTGTCGATATGCATTTGATTGGCTTCTTTCTCTTGAATAATATTGAATTTTGTTCTGGTGTTTATGCCACCTAAGGTTTTTGTTAGTTTGGAATCAACATCTGATGCAACATTCCACTCAGACACTGTAAAATATGCATTGATTGGTTTGATGCGGGATCTAAGAGGAATAGCAATGGCGACAAAGAGGTTGGTAATGTTTAATTTTTGGCATCTTCTTGCCAATGGCTGTAAAATTTTTTATTTATTACTTTCTTATTTTGAGGCTGAGTATGGTCCTTTTTTTCTTACTCTTTCTGTAGTCACAGAACATATTGTTTCCTTTTTGATTGGCTGTATCCGGCTCGCCTGCCACTTCTTTTGAAAGCCATTGCATATTGGACTGATACTCCAGAGGTTTGCAATTTACCCTTTTGATCCCCTTGTACATACTGATCTGCATGAAATGATATTGATTTTACCTTTTTCTGGAAACTGGTGATTTTATAAATGAATTTGAGTTCATTTTGTGCTTGTTTAGTCAGAATTTCTTTACGGTGATAAATTTCTGATGTTTTAACAATCCAAATATAGCAATTAACCTTGTAATATTAAGATCTAAAATTATTTGTGATAATAACTATTGTAGTCAGGCCCTTATCCTCTCCCCTTTGGATACTAAATTAAGTTCATCTTATGCTATAGTTGAAACTGAACCACTTCAATTGGAAGTCTTTTGATGTAATGGATATTTATACATTGTTATAAAATCATGGACTTTGTCAATACTAGTTTATGTATAATTTAAATTGTCTAATTTAGAATGAGTTATCATAATTAGAGAATAACAAAAATGTAGGCAAAATGGTTTCATTACATTGCAAAGCAAATATATAAACCTACCACAGCAATGGATGCCAGTCCCCAGGCTGGATGCTGACTGGAGCTAAATGCCTGTCCTATAGGCACCTTATCATAGTGATATGCTCCTGAGTTTTCCTTGAATTTTCATGTAGGAAGTGTGGCTTGTGTTTACTTGAGCTTGTTAATAGGGTAACCTTGCCTTAGAATTGTGTTATCATAATTAGAGAAGACTAACAAAAATGTAGGCAAAATGATTTCATTACATTGAAAAGCAAATATATAAATCTACCACAGCAATGGATGCCAGTCCCCAGGCTGGATGCTGACTGGAGCTAAATGCCTGTCCTATAGGCACCTTATCATAGTGATATGCTCCTGAGTTTTCCTTGAATTTTCATGTAGGAAGTGTGGCTTGTGTTTACTTGAGCTTGTTAATAGGGTAACCTTGCCTTAGAATTGTGTTATCATAATTAGAGAAGACTAACAAAAATGTAGGCAAAATGATTTCATTACATTGAAAAGCAAATATATAAATCTACCACAGCAATGGATGCCAGTCCCCAGGCTGGATGCTGACAAGAGCTAAACGCCTGTCCTATAGGCACCTTATCATGGTGATATGCTCCTGAGTTTTCCTTGAATTTTCATGTAGGAAGTGTGGCTTATGTTTACTTGAGCTTGCCTTGGCTACTGGCAACTATCTTGTTTCATGGATAGACCTAGTTGATCTTTCCACTATGAAAATATTGCCAATAGCTGATGGTATCACACTTTTATCAGACCGTGTCAATGGTATACCCAGTTTTGGATTACCACGCTAGACCTACAGAAGACAGTACAAAGTTATTAAACACCTCTGGTCAGTGTTATTGAGTCAGTCTGCTGACATATTGATCACTCCTGTCAAGGTGATCTGTTCCAAGAGCACTAGCATTAGGTGTTGTATCCAAATCCTATTTTAACACACAAATACTTAACTTTTTCTACTTTGATATAGCATTTGACAATACACTCCACATCAATTGTTCTATTTCATGTGCTATTAATTTATTTTATTCATTTTTATCTCTCTATTTTCATGTGATATCATGTGATAGCTGATAGCTCTTCCATTTTCCTTTTCTTTTTCTCTTCTTTTTCCTTTGCTGCTCCCACCTTCTTTCCTGCATTTTTCCGCCTACTTTGCAAGGAACCAAGAAGAACGATAAAAGTTGGCCACAATGTCAAACTTCCCTAAAATATATCCAGTTACCACTGATTAACTTGAATGAAGTGTACCAGCCTCTACAACAATTATTTTTGGGTTCCCTTCATCTAATTGCATCTCTCTCTCATAAACCAGTCAACCATCATCCCCACAAAAATCACCACATCAGAAACAGTCAACCACCATTCTCACAACCCACCACCACCTCAAATGCTCAAACCCACAACCCATCACCACCACCACCACCATCAAAACCCATCAACAAGAACACCAAATTGATCCCAATACTAGAACAAACTCACCATTCACAATCACAACTCACAAAACCCATTCCAAAACCAAACAAATCCAACGATTAAACCCATTCCACATCAAGAACAACCCCACAATCTCCACCAGCAACCACTCTGGTCTCCACTGATCTCCACCGGCAACCACACCAATCTCCACTAGGCAAAAAGCAAAACGAGAGAGGGAGAGATGGAATAAAATTTTTTATTTAGTTTTAGCAATTGCAACATCTGATATGGTGAGGTTTTGGTGTTCTAAATGCTTAAAATTTAGCATTTAGAACATCTAAATGCTAGGCTCTAAGCATATCTTGAGGATTGTTGGGTTACATACCATGTTTTTTTCCTGATTTATGCTCTCAAGTCTATCCACTCTCCCATCAGAAAAATGAAACCATCTTATTATGCAGCTTGCCTTGGAACAGCCAAGATTATAGTTTTATTATACCCGTAATGTGGATAAAGGGCCCCCTTGTACCTAGAAAATAATAGGAAAATTAGAAGTATACCCTCACAAGGGTTAAAAAAAAAAAAAAAAAAATTTAAGTAATATCAAGCAGTGTTGTTAAAAGCATGCTTAAAGTGCGCTTAAGCGCAAAGCGAAGAGCGCACAGACCTTGGGCCTTTTTCCTCTAAAGCGAGGCGCCCTCGGAAAAGCACGCCTTAGGCATGCCTTTTAGAGCTTTTTTATTAAGCGCAAAACTCGCTTTTTTGAGCTTTTTGTTAATTTTTCCTAAAAATCTTGATTTGATTTTTAGCCATTAGATCTAAATATGTTTGATATATGCCATTGATATAATATATAAAAACTAATAGTTTAGTGTGCTACCATACACCTAAGCCTACCCCTTTAGATATTCTAGACCTATTGGACTACAACCACACAAACAAACGCTCAAGTCAGACAATGATGATGGTCTCTTGCTTAATGAGGATGATGATTATGTAGATTAGGATTGCATTGTATATTTGCATTGATTTTGTTAGGCAAAGATAGCATTACTTAATAGTCTAGTACTTTTTAGCCTTTGCCTTTTTGGTTCTATACTTCTATTTTGATTCAACCATTTTTTGTAATCATGGCCATCAAATATCATGGTTGCATATATTTTGTAAAGCACAAGAGAATTATATAAATGTTATATAAATTATATAAAATGTTTTATTGTAATTTATATGATCAATTGATCACTTGATTGTTGTATTGACCATTAATAAATTTTTTTAATTTATTAATTTTTTTTTCAACGAGCACTTCACATCGATCAGGCGTGCGCTTGCGCTTTTCGCCTAGGCTCCAGGAGGCCTTTGCGCTTAAGTGTGCTCAGCGCTTTTAACAACATTGATATCAAGGCTGTTATAATATTGGTTAAATGATTAAATTCACAATTTTCTAACAACTTAAAAGCTTTTAGGACAATCTGTAATTTATTATAGGTTATAAATTCCAATAGTTGGGTTGTGCTTAAAAAGTTCATTTACTTGTTTTGTGAAAGTTTTAGATAATTTTTTTTTGATCGTTATTTTAGATAATAAAACATTACTGCTACTTTCCACATTATTTGCATCAACTTTGCTGGAAATTATCTTTTTCTTAGATATTTTATGCATGTTTTGGAGGCAGAATCTGTTGGAAGTTGTGGGTATCTGCTGAAGTCTTTTCCTTGTTCTGATTGTGTTGAAATAAATAATTATCCTTGTACTATATTGTTGTGTTTGTCAATTTTCCCTAAATTCATGACGAAGTTCATCTAATGGTGACTTCAATGCAATCAACTTCCTATGATCTGACCTAGTCATCTCATCAAGTGCATCTTAAATTAGAAGAAATTGAACTCTCCTTTATTTGTTCAAAGGAATTTTTGACAGAAAACCATGGTATAGGTCACAACTCCATTGTTGAAATTTATTGCTGAGTTGGTGCTGAATAAATCTGAGAGATTGGCTTTTGATTCATCATCTCCTAATGGCATACTGCTTTTTCGAGAAGTCAGCAAACTGACCGTAGCCTATGGATCAAGGATTTTGCCCCTTCGGAATGCAGCAGATATGTACACTTTCAAATACAAGGGAATATGGATTTGTTTGACCATTCTTACAAGAGGTATGAGGATTATTTCTTGTGTCTTTTTGAAAGCCACTATATACTTGCATGCCCAGCTTGAACTGGTTTCCTGACAACCGAAGTTGTTATCATCTCTTATTTCTTTGTCATATGAAGTTTTTTAACAAGGTTTTTAAAATAATTGGAGGTCTTATACTTAAGGATGTCATGTATCTAAGCAACACGAGACACAGGAGAATATTGAAAAGTGACTAAAGAAACAGTTCTACTCAGTATGTTTATTTACATTGCTAAAGATGGTTCCATATCAGCTGACCATTATATGGGGTTCATTTCTGTATGGCAGCACTCGCTGGGAACTATGTGAACTTTGGTGTGTTTGAACTTTATGGTGATAGATCTCTTGCTGATGCTTTAGACGTTGCTCTCCAAATGATATTGTCTATTCCTTTGGCTGATGTATTAAAATTTCGAAAGGTATAAACTTTAGCTTTGAGTTATATTGTTCCTTTAGGATTTCAGTGATGTTTGTGAGAGAACTATTCCTACTGGCCCCTTCCACTCAATGTATGATCTCCCTGCATCACTGAGGTATTTCATTTTTTATTTTTCTTAATTACATATTCACACTAAACTTACTAGCACCAATCTGCACACAGGGTCCTGAACAAAGTGAAATTTTGAATGGAAGAGATTAACCCATTCCAAATTTTAGTTGATAGGATTTAGGGTATGGAAAACCATAGAATAGGAAGATTATAGTGACTAGAAAATAAGTAGGGAAGGAAAGAAAAGATGCCCAATTGAATTCTAAGTGCTAATGATTGTTGTGGGGAAGAATATGGGTTTTGGAAAGGGGCATGATAAGGAGTAATGATGCAGAGAATGAAGTAGCTCAATGAGAATGTGAAGCAGTTCTGAAAGACTTTATAAGTATAGATGTCAGTAATAAGGGACTTAAAAGAGATGCATTAATGACTTCATGGACTTGTTCTCACTGAGAGTATGATTCAAGATCTGGTACATTCTTGTAGACCCCTTAAAATACTGAATGACTGAAGAAAAGATCCTAATTAAACTTGCTGTTTAGCTATTTATAGGTGAAGGTGGTTGCTTTTTAGCTTATAATTAAACCAACTATGATCATTTGAAGCATGGCCTGACCAATGGAGGCTGTATAGGGCCTGAAATTTGCTGAGTGACTTATCAAAAAAGAAACTTGCTGAGAGTGACCCTAAGAGCAACACACCCATAAGGACTACTCAGAGAAAAATGCCTGACCTCATCTTACTGAATGCACAATGCATTTTTTGAGTAATGACTACAGAGCATTTAGTAATTGATACTTTAGTATGTGTGCTTTCTATTTTATGTTATCTTCTTCCTCAGATGGATAACTGAAAGAATTATTTTAATTGGCAGTTTATAAGGATTATTTGAGGTTAAAACTCTTGACAACAAATTTTGCACACACTTGGTCAAAGTTCACATCATGTACAGAATATTCAGAAGTCATTTTGCAACGTTCTTATCTTTCATGTTTCACACAGATCTAATCTTTTCTTGTACTTTCTCTTTGTTTCTTTCCAGCTGGCTCAAGCCTACTTTGCATTCTTGGAGATACTTTTCAACAGCCATATGGCTTTTATTTTAAATTTAGATACAAGCACATTTATGTATATTGTTGGATCTCTTGAAGCAGGCCTTAAAGGTTTAATTGAGAATATCTCGACACAGGTTTGTATAGCATTCTCTCTTTTTAACTTTTACAGATTCCTTTGTGACTTGTTCTTCTGCTATAGCATGTTCATGATCCTTATAACATGCAAGAATGATTTCTCTGTTACCTATAATAATGATTATTAAACAAAAACCTGTAGGTATCATAGGGGCCACGCCTGGTCACTAGTTTAAATCTTCCATTCCCTCTCCCCTTGGGCCAAAACTTTCTCATCAAAATAACTATAATTGTTACATAAATAATTATTCTAGAAGCATTATGATTATATCATAAGACTATTTATGAGATGTGTTTCCTTTTAATAATCAACTCTTAAAATGTCATTGCAGTGCGCATCTGCAGTTGATAAATTGGCTACTTTTTATTTTATTGACATTGTGACTGGAGAGTCACCCAGTTCACCTGCTGCTCTGTGTCTTGCTCAACACATTACTAATTGCCCTGGTTTATTCCAAGAAGTAAGTTTGCTACATGTGTTAATATTCTTATATTACATCAAGTAAGCAATGCAACTCGCAGGTTTTTTTTTAAAATATTTTTTTTCTCATATTGAGGGAGAGAGGTATGAAATGGTAATTCTTCAGTAAAACAACTAGGGTTATGCACAGGCTTGCTTAGGGGAGGAATTCTCAACCGGCCCACTTGTTGGTTTGAGAGAATCCAAACAGCAGCCAAACTAAAACACCTATAAAACTGACAGGGTGGCTTGTAATCAGTCAGATTGATTTAATGACTTGTGCCCTTAGGTTCGGGTGGATTTATTGGCTTGAGCTCTTTTGTTCAGGTTGACTTAATGACTTGAACCCTTTTTTCAGCCTCCTGTAACTAGGCCTTCAACATCTATCTGACATCAAAATGGGCCAATTAAAAAAAAAAAACCTCCAAGCTTACTATCAGGCCAACCCCCTCCAAAAAAAAAAAAAAAAAAAAAAAAAAAAAAAAAATCAGAAGCTCTGCAGCACATGTTTATTTGCCTGCACCATCTGTTCAAAACAAAAACAGAAAAATAGTCAGACAAAAGCATATACAAAAAATCAAATCTCTAAACTACTAGACAATAATGTAATTTGGAAAATATTATAGAACTCATTTGAGGTGACTGAAGTATGTAACTAAAAAATCAAAGTTGCATTTTCAGAAAACATATGAAACTTTTGGGGGGGGGGGGTAATTACACTTTACCACCCCTAAACTATACCCCCTTTTACACTTACCGTACTAAACTATGGGAACACGCACTTTATCCTCCTAAAACCTAAATTATGAGAGTGCACACTTACCCCCCTAAACTATTACTCGTGTAACACTTTGCACCCCATCACGGGGATAATAATTTAGGGAAGTAAGTGTGCATTCTCATAGTTTAGGGGGGTATAGTTTTAAAAGGGGGGTAAAGTGTGCATTCTCATAGTTTAAGGGGGTTAAGTGTAAACGGGGTCATAGTTTAGGGGTGTAAAGTATAATTTTCTGAAACTTTTTGACTGATAAAATATTACTTTTTAAAGCACAATCCAAAACCGTCCAAATCATGGCCACTATACTCAAAATCTGAGCATTTCACTGCAGTTCACACAGGGCAGGTAGGCTGGTCGGTTTTTTGCACTTCCTATTCATCACCATTGAAGTCTTAGACATTGCTAGAAATCAGGCACACATGATTTGTCTCTGCAATGCATTTTTTACTGTTAGCCTATGTTATCTAGACCCTTCACCACTCCCACACTGATACGACATGATATGGTTAGGGCAATGCTTCTGGACACTCCAAAAGGGTGGATAATCTTTTAATTTGAAAAAAAGAAAAAGAAAAAGAAAAAGTATACCAAGTATAGTGAGGTATTGGTAAGTACTGCATGTAATATAGTTGATTACTCAAATTCAAGAGGGGATTATAAGTAATTATTGAGTTTCTTATAATTAGGATAATGCTGTAATAGATGAGCATGGATGGAGTCCTAAGAACCTTCATTACCTTACCTCCTGGTTTCTTCATTAACAAAGATGTCTTTTTGTTTCTAGATATTGAGTACCCTCTTTGAGATTATTATATTTGGGGATGGTGGCAACCAACGGAACCTTAGCAGGCCAATGCTGAGCTTGATACTTATCAATGAAGAGGTAAGACCCTCCTACTTCTTTTACCTTTTGCCTTTTTTGCTTCCTGTTCTATATTTTCTATGGGGTTTGTATCATTACTTGCTAAGGCTGTATCATGGTGTCCAACTATCCATACAGTTGCATTACTACAACATAGGTACTGAGGGTTGGACACTGAAATCTGAAGAGGTATTGATGGAAAGTTATTTATATGAATAAGCAGTAAAGTCTTACAGGACTTTTAATAAGATTTTGTTCTTTGCTTATGGATTTCATATAAGCGAAGATTCTTTGGTATCATAAGTTTATTTTATTTTATTTTATTGGTAAGCTATGCACCCAATTGGTCTTGAACCCTCCACCTAGCACTTGCAAGGGAAGGAGGTGCTAGTTGAGCTAGAGCTCATTGGCGGGATCATATTTGTTAATATGAAATAGAATTGAACATTTGACTTCTGTATTGGCATCTGAGTGGGTTAATTGATGCTTCCTTAAAACATGCCAACATAATGTTATAGTTTATAGAAAATGTATGGATAGCTTGCCGTTTGCCAGGGTAAGTTAGATTGATGTAATAATTAATGTTCAGGGTAAGTTTTTTTCATTCTTATTTATTTCAATGCCTTCATGTTTCAATGTCTATGATGCCCATGTTTCCATCTTTGTTTTTAATGACTATGACCATCCTCAATATGTAGAATATGCTTTTTTGGTTGGAATATGTTCATTATGTAGCCAATCCAGTATTGGTGAACAAAAATAGGGACTACAAACCCCAACCCCCTTCCCCCGAGAAGAAGAAAAAAAAAGCACTGAGAGTAATCAGTTATATCGTCACAAATCCTCTTGTAATGCCCACTAATGAGAAACATGATTTTAAAATAATTCGGCCCCTGGTAACTATTTGGCATTTGAAATTTACTTCAAGGAATTTTATGGAATCATTTTGGTCTCTTTAGTCTAGATGCTTTTGATGTATTAAATTGAACTTCACAAAGTAAATGGTTGTGGATATTATATGCTAGTATATGCGTGCATGTGGGTACATTGGTTTTGTATCTGGTTCTGTGCTAGGCTAATTTAACCTTGTTCCTGCCCTGAACTCAGTTCAAACTTCTGATTGTCATTCTACCTAGCCTATTGGCAGGAGAGTGCCCAACCAAAACAGGGAAAATGCAATCCCTGTCCCTACTAAAATGAAAGCAAAACTAGCTCGATGGTGATGTATTGAAGCTTAAAACATGTTCAGCTTATGTGCAATATTGTTCACAATGAAAAGATTCAACATAGGATTTCCTAGTTATATATAAAATATGAGTCTTTTTAAAATAAAAATTAGTCTTATTCATTTAACTTTTCAACTTAGATTATGTTTTCAATTCAATAAAATTTATGTTCATGTTAATATTGAAAAGAAATGGCTTTCCAGTAGCTCTTGCTTCTTCTATCCAATTTGATCACAAGAATGAAGTTCTCTTTAGTCCTTTTTGTGTTTCCTGCTAGTGCTCTAGGCTATTCATGAATGAACAACTTTCAATATAGTTTAGTTTTGTTATTAACTTGAGTTGACCTTAGATAAATAGTGGTCAATTAAGAACATTGTTTTAATCAGGAATGGATGATAGAATAGGATTCTTGGTCAGCCTCTATCATTTGGGTTTAACGCATATTTGATTGAGATTTTTTATTAGGTGATGGGGAAATGGGGCACAAGCAAAGAGAGCTCCCTTATTTTTTGGGCCAACCATGCATGTCTTCCATACACTACTTTTTCTTACTTTCTTAGGTTTGGAATTTTTATTTTTATATATTCATTTCTTAGGTTTTTTTTGGTTTGCATAACTTGATTAGTTATGGAAACTGGATTTTTGAGGTTTCCTTTGTATCAAATTTTCAAAAACAATCTTCATCTCACAGTCCAAATGAAGCAAAGATACAAAATCAATCCCAAAACCATCGCTGATTATTCTGTTTATGATGCCACATCACAGCTCTTGTGCCAAGATTTGGGGTAGAGACAGACTGGGCTTTTATGAGTCAAAAGTTTTAATTTTACTTTTGAATAGGAGAGAGCTTTACTTTTCAGAAAGTGGGAAACATTTTAGAAAGAGAATAGAAAGAACTAGAATGACGTTGAAAAGCAGCTCTTTTAAGAGAGGAAGGCACCTTTATGAGAAGATTAAAGTTGGTGTGAGAGATTGGTTTCAGAGAGTCAAGGATTAGAAAGATTGAGGGAGGAAATCTAGAAGAGCATGGAGATTTTTAGTAAATTTTGAAGTTACAGGAGGCATAGAACGTAATAAAACTACTGATTTTTACGGGTGCTGACAAGGTTTGCTGGAAGCCAGCAATGAGAAAAGATTTTGAGGTTCGAGGTTTTTATTACGCTCTATCCTCTTCTTCTGTCATTGCTTTTCTTTGGAAAATGGTGTGGCAACGAAGGTTCCTCCTAGAGTAGCGTTCCTTTCTTTGACTGCCACTTTGGGTAAGATTTTAACTATAGATAATCTTTGGAATAGGCATATTGTAGTGCTTGATTGATGCTGTATGTGCAAAATATGTGGGGAATTGGTGGATCATCTTCTTCTTCATTGCTTGATAGCATATGAATTGTGGTCTATGGTATTCTGTTTGCTTGGTATCCATTGGGTTATGCCGTATAAAGTTATTAAGTTGTTGGCTTCTTGGTAGGGTAAGTTTGGAAGACAGAGAAATATAGATTTCTGGAGTTGTGTTGCATTGTATGTTTTGGTGTTTATGGTGGGAATGGAATGCTAAATGCTTTGAGGACTCTGGATGATTGATCCTTGATATAAAGTCCTTTTTTTTTTTTTTTTTTTTTTTTTTTCTTCTATACTCTCCTTGAATGGAGCTTAGTTTTGCCTTGATGTTCTTCTTTGTCCCTCTTGTTCTAGTTGATCAATATAATTTGGGTTTTTAATTTCTGCCACTGTAGTACATTTCCAGTGTACTTGGGTTGGCTATTCTTTAATAAAAAGTTCTTACATTATTTATTAAAAAAAGAAAAAGAAAAAAAAAAAGAACATAATGAAACTTGCATTTTCTGTTTGCCACACCCTGTGCCGAGGGGAAAGCAAGGTTGGAAGAGTCAGGAGGCTTGTCTGATTGTGTTCATTGTTCCCCTTCACTTTTGCCTTATCAATTCTTTCAACTGTGCTTGTATTATAACTTTTATAACTTTGACTTCCTGCAGACGTTGACAAACATCAAGGGTCAGATTTTGGCTTCACATGTAAGTCTAATACTTGAACACTTTGGTTCATACATTACCTATACTTACTAAGGTCTTGTTCAGCCCTCAATTAGCATGCCTAACATGTTTTATTAATCCATAAGATAAAACTATCTGGAATTTGGAGGGTATATGGTGTAATGGGAATATGTAATGCCCCTCTAACATGTACTTGACTGTTTCACCAATGCTTTTTCTTGAAATTCACTAATATTCGTTGTTTAACCCCATTATCACTCTCTTTACTGTTTCTCAATTTTAGTGATTTTAATTGCATTCATAGAAATCATTCCGAATATTGTTTAACTACAAGTTACGTTTTCTCATCAATAATATACATGTTGGAGGTGGTCCCTACAAAGTGATTTTAATTGCATCCATAGAAATTATTTCGAAAGTAGTTGACTTCTATTGGAAATCTAGTAGCTATTAATGGATTACATTCCCCCTAATCCCGTATCTTCTAGTGTGATAGATGCACAACCTGTCAACCATCACTTGCACAACCACTTTGTAGGGATCACCTCTACCTGTAATTTGGCTTCCAAGGCTTAATCGTGTGTGTTAATTTTCTGATGTCTTGTTTAATTATCATTGTGCAGCCGCCGGATCAACAGCAGCATCTTTCCTTGTGCTTTGAAAAACTAATGGCAGACATAACTCGAAGCTTAGATTTGAAAAATAGGGACAAGTTCACTCAAAACCTGATCAGATTCAAGAATGAATTCCGCTCCAAACGATATGCTGCTATATTGACTTAGTAATAATTATTTTTTGTTTTGGCAGAACCAATGTAAATTCCTAAGCCTCAATCTCTTCTCCTTGAAAAGAAAAGAAAGGTATATGTTTTGGTATTAGAGGTCGTGCACTGCATTTGCTTGATTTCTGTTGGGAGGAGGATGATTTTGCAGGGTTTCAAAATGATCTATAGAGGTATGCCACTTACCGTGGCAACTGGAATAGAACTTGGACTTACTTTGCATCCCCAATTGCAAGTTAAAAAAAAAAAAAAAGAAGAGTAGAGAATTTAACTTGTATAGAAATGTTGCGTTCAATAGTCTTCAATTGTTATCGAAATGTAACTCTCACCCCCTGCCCTGTCTGGATGATTTTTATTGCATGCAGTTGAGGCAAATCTCCTAAATTGTAATTTGCTTTTGGGAGTAAACAACAATACTTATTAGAACACATGAATATATATTAAATTTTTATGATCTCCTGTGAGTATGCAAAATCTTAGTTGTTTACAATTAAATTCAACTCTTGGTCATTTTGAATTTAATTTTTCTTCAAAAATATAATAATATTTGTATTTTATTGATTAATACAACTAAGTGTTTGAATTTAATTGGAAAGATTAATGTGCTGCATTTAAAGTACTATAACTAAGTTTTACTCTTTGCTCAATATACCAATTAATTTTTTTTTTAATTTATAAAAATATCGTATTCAATGCACAAATTTCTACTTTTGAGTGGTCTATGAGAGGTATTAAAAAAATATTTTTTATTTTTTTAAGGAAAAAAAAAAAAAAAAGATAGTTATTCATAAATGCAAATCATGAGAATAAATCCATATAACATCGAGACCATCCCAACTCAAATTTGGCTAAATCTTGTTACCTACTTCTTATTACATACTCTTGTACACATTTTTTGTAACACGATTTCAGTTCATGTGGCAGTGTGAACAGTAAATAAATAAGTGTGCAATAAATGGTGTGTCATAATCATTACCTTCAATTTTACTCAAGTGTTTATTTATTTATTTTTATAATGCATGATATCATTAAAAGTAGAAACACATCCTTCCTCACCTTCCCGAACACCAAAGGAGGGAAAGAAGGGAGAGAAGCAAACTTAGCATTAATACCATGTTTCTAATAACATATTTTCAAAAGTAAAAAAAACACAATTATATGTTTGGTATAAGTATTATTATTATTATTATTATTATTATTATTATTATTTTTGATGTGGTAACTATTTGACATGTACATTTTTTCTTTTCTTTTGTTGGTACTATTGTATTTGATTAGGGAGAGAGAGAGAAGACTGTTGTAAGAGAAGTAATTGGTGAGAAGAGTCCAAATGGTCTCTGTTCGCATGAGAGAGAGAGAGAGAGAGAGAGAGAGAGAGAGAGAGAGAGAGAGAGAGAGAGCTATTGTACACATGAAAGAAAGAAAGAGTGTACCAAGTTGTTCGGTTTTGTGTATTGTCAAATCATGTGAGTCACATGCTTTTCAAAATACTTACAACAATAACACACAACATTGTTACTCAAAAACTAAAAATTGCTTTGGATGTATTCCCAAAATACAGTGTTTAAACACCATAAATTTTTAATCTTTCACTCAAACACTCCTACTAAACACACTTTTGTTTGGCCCACAATTTTCAATGTTTAAACTCAAAATTGTTGTTTGAACTCGATGCCAAGCAAACCCTTATTATTTGTACTTTTATGTCAGATACGAAAGTTATATCCTTTTCAGCATATATATATATATAAATCATTCAATTTGGTTAAAATAGAGTTTTTTGCTTGTTGTCTTATGTGTTAAGTGTTAACCAATAGCACAAGGACTATATTCCTTATATAAACACAAGTCCATAAGAAGAATCACAATCAAGCACAAGTATAGTATCTCATAACAAAGAAATTTCCTTCTCCCTTGATGTTTTGCTCCACTTTTTCCCAAGTCATGCAATCTCATCCATGGATCGTCATGGTCATAATCTGCACATCTCTGTTGCAGATTTTCTTGCCTCTTGTGGAGTTTGATCCATCCATAGGTGATATAGTCCTTAGTTTTCCTGGGCAACCAAAGTGGTCGATTTTTCAGAAATATCTCAAGTTATGTCACAGTAAACACAAACAAGAGTTGATGATGCCGAAAATCGTCGATAAGCTACATGGTCCTCACGTGCTCAAGATAACACTTGAACAACACAGAAAAAGAAGACCCTACAGAGAGTACCGGTGTGGTGCTGGCGAAATACCCTTCGAAGGTTAAGTCAAAGAACTTTCACAACTCTAGAGTGCCGAGTTGGGATAAGTTATGCGTATCTCGATTTATGAAGGCTTTGGGGTTTTTATAGTAGCGTAGAGTTGACATTTGTTCCTTGGTGGAGAGGGCCTTTCCTTGTAGGGAAGATCCTCATTAATATGCTTATTTTGCGGGATCATTTCCTTGTAAGAATCCTCTCAATTAGGGTTAACTGTGGGGCGCAAGATGTTTCCTTATATACACATTCGTGGAGACCAAGTAAGGCTATCTTTGGACCAATCACAAGTTTTTTTCTCCTCGTCGGCTTCCTATCTTGCCTCGGCATTTTGGTTGTCTCACATAGATGTCGTCGGGTGTGGAGGTGGAGTTCGTCTTTCTCGTCTTCACCGGATGCGTAAGGAAAGACTGATGGGTTTATTGGGACTGTTGGCTTCATCACATGTGAACGAGTTTAAATTGATTCAGAATTACCCTTATTAGTTGCCTCCTACTCCATGGCTCCGTCGGCTTTAGGCGATGGGTTATGGAGTTTAATCTGTAGCTTTTCTGTTATTTTTATTTATTCAGGAAAAGGGGTGCTCATTAATGGTTTCTTGAGCAGCTATCATTAAATGCTAGGACACATGGCACAAGTTGGTTGGCCTTGTTTCTAAACAAGAGGGTTGCTTCATTTCCCGTGTATTTTTGTCCTATAAATAGTTCACCTCCTCTTTTCATTTTTCCTTATTTCATCTTTTGCAAATCTTGAGAGAGAGAGCTGTCATTTTGTCATTTTTGCTACCGTCTACTGCTGATCCCGTCACCTCTACAAACTCGTCTATTAACCTTGTAAGTCCTCTTCTTTTTTTCATTCCTTTTCTATTTCTGTTTTTTTGGATGTTCATTACTTTTATAAAGAGACTCGTCAACTTAGGTTCTTAGAATACTTTCGTCACTTGTAGGGGAATAGATGTGAGGAGATGGTGAAGCGACAAGTGAGCAATCGTCATTAGTCCGTGAGGGAGTGGGCTATGACGAAGTCTTCTCGTCAGGTCATGGGCCTAAGAAAGGCTTGTCCTGGTTGTCGAAAAGGGACCCGTTTGCCCATTCTCTTTTCGACGAGGAGGAAGACTATGAAGTAAAGGAAAGAGAAGGAGATGAGGATGAGTATGACAAGGGTGAAGGAGAGAATGAGGGGGATCTTGAGGAGAACATGACGAGGATGAGGATGAGAGTGAAGGGGGTGCTTTTGTGGAGGGAAGTTTAGGAAGCCCAGGGGGATGGTCATACTCGTCCCTTCATTCTTCCCTTGATATGGACCGTCAATGATTTTAAGCCGACGATGACGACCAAAATTTTTAATAACTTTAGGGATCGTATCAAATCCCTAATAACATTCCAATCCGTCTGCCTGGAAAGTATGAAAAGTGCTACTCGGGAAGACCGTGGACATCGGCATGTATGATGCCATGTTTGCGGCAGGATTGAGATTGCCTCTAACAGCGCTACACCGTCAGTTGGCCATTTTCCTTGGTTTGTCTGTCAACCAAATCGCCTTAAATGCTTAAAGGATATTCATAGGGGCTAAAATCCTTTGGGGTCGTCTTAGTGGGGGGAATCGTCAACTTACACTGGACGAGTTCTTTTGGTACTACAAACCCTAACATATCTCCTCATCTCGGGGGATATACCATTTTGCAACAAGGAAGAAGACATTTAGGCTGGTGTCGGACATGCCGACTCCAATAGAAAATGGAAGGGTAGATACTTTTTTGTTCAAAGGACGGACTGAGTATGACATCGGGAAGAGTGGGTGACGATGCCTCATGGTTTTGACAAAACTTGGGGTATTGTCAAGGATTCAGGTTTAGCATCGTCCGTCATTTCACTTTTTCTTTATTTATTTGTCTAAGTTTTTAACGTCGTTTGCTTTTTTCCTTTTCGGATAGCGTTCGTCCATGTATAATTGACGAGCGGGAGGCTTTCATCCGTCGGGTGCTTGAGATACCTTTTGACGAGAGGAAGTGCAGGGACCTGATCACCCTTGATACACTGCACGCCTATTGCGGTGGTCCTGTGTTGACGCCTACAGCTCATAAATTAAACACATACTCCCTACCGAGTATGGAGTAGGAGAGGTACGTAGGGACCAAGTGGCGAGACGTGAGTGCTACATGGCGATGCTAGAAATGGATGACCATTTACAAACCATGAGCATAGAAGAACAGCGAACAGTTGCAAAGCCCGTCGAGAGATTGTAAGAGATACTCCTCAATAACTCAAGGCCTGAGCAAACGACTAGAATCGGCACTCTCACTAGTCCGCCAATCCGTCAGGCACTTACCACGTTTCTAAAAGAAAACCAGGACGTCTTTGCCTGGAGCCATGAAGACATGCCCAAGATTGACCTTTTAGTCATGGCGCATAGGTTGAATGTGTTGCCCACTTTTCCCCTATCCGTCGGAAGAAGTGAGTGTTCACCCAAGAACAAGACTGAGCCATAACGGAAGAAGTCCACATGTTGCAAGATGTAGACTTCATTAGAGAAATTTACTACCCTGACTGGCTGGCCAACGTGGTGATGGTCAAGAAAGACAACGGGAAATGGAGGATGTGCGTAAACTTTACGGACTTGAACAAGGCGTGCCCTAAGGATAGCTACCCTCTCCCGTGGATTAACATCCTAGTAGACTCTACAACCCAACACCGCTTATTAAGCTTTATGGATACTTTTTCTAGCTACAACCAGATCAAACTAGACAAAGCTAATCAGGAGAAGACTTCATTCGTTACCAGCCAAGGCCTCTTCTGCTACAAAGTAATGTCGTTCGGCTTCAAGAACGCGAGCGCAACATATCAAATGCTTATGAACAAAATGTTTGCACATCAAATTGGAAGAAATGTCCAAGTCTATGTTGACGACATGCTAGTGAAAAGCTAAAGGGAGGATAACCATTTGGACAATCTTAGTGAGACCTTCGAGACCCTCCGCTCTTACAACATGAAACTTAATCAGAGCAAGTGTGCGTTCAAGATGATGGCTGGAAATTTCCTAGGGTTCATGGTGTCTCAAAGAGGTATTGAAGTCAACCCAAACAAGATCCGAGCCATAATGGAGATGGCACCACTAAGGAACGTGAAAGAAGTACAAAGACTCAATGGCAAGGTAGCCGCACCGAATAGGTTCGTGTCAAGGGCAAGGGACAAGTGTCTACCTTTTGAGTGGATGGCTGAGTGTCAACAAGCATTTGAGGATCTGAAGGCCCGCCTCTCTTCCCCACTGTTGCTAAGTCCCTCCAAACCAGGGGAAGAATTATTCCTCTACTTGGTCAGTATCCCCACCGCCATCAAAGACTCGCCTTAGTCGGGGAAGAAGATAGGGTGTAGAAGCCCATATACTACACTAGCCGAGCACTCCGGCGCAGAGAAAAGGTACCCATCGATGGGGAAGCTCACCTTCGCTTTAGTTACCACAGCCTATAAGCTCAAGCCCTACTTCCAGGCCCACACCGTGGTCGTCCCGACTAACAAGCTTCTACGACGAGCAATGAGTAATCCCGAAGCCGCCGAACAAATGGCGTTATGGGCAATAGAATTTAGTGAATTTGACATACAATTCCACCCCAAGATCGCCATAAAAGGACAAGCGGTCACTAACTTTATTGTAGAGTTCACCAATATGGAAGGCTAGGGGGCGGAAGAACATTCTCAACGGATCATCCACACGGACGGGTCATCTAACAAGCAAGGCAAGGCGGAGCCAATGTAGTGCTCCATTCCCCGAGAAGGGGACGAGATCGAATGCATGGTTCGTTTTGACTTCCCTACAACAAACAATGAAGCAGAGTACGAAACTTTAGTAGCAAGATTGGATCTCGCTAAAGTCTGCAGGAGCAACAAGTGTGATTATGTATTGCGACTCCCGGGTGGTCACCAAATCGGGTGAACGGTGATTTCGAATGCAAAGGGAAAAAGATGAAAAAGTATCCGGAGCAGGTGAAGAGACGAGTAGGCGAGTTGCAGACCAAGTTCGTCCAAGTCCCCAAAGAAACAAACGAGAAGGCTAATCGCCATGCCAAAGCCGCCTCAGTAGAACACATGCTTATCCCTAATAAGGTACTTTCTTTTGTTCAGCTCTCACCTTTGATAGATGACGTTGGCGTGTAGGAAATAGACTCGAGAAGCAAATCGACTACACCAATAGTTTCTTATTTGAAAACATGCACACTACTTGACAATAAGGAAGCCGCAAGAAAGTTGAAGGCCCAAGTCATACGATTCGTTTTGATAGAGGACGTCTTGTACAAGAAAGGCTTCTCCTACCCGTACCTAAGGTGCTTAAGCCCTGAAGAAGCAGACTATGCCATGAGAAAATTCCATGAAGGGATCTGCGGGAACCACTCAAGGTCACGGTCATTGGTGCACAAACTAATTCGGGCTGGATACTATTAGCTCACCATTCGGAAGGATGCCCAAGCCTATGTCAAAGCCTAGGACAAATGTCAGAGGTTCAGCCACATCATCGGACAACCAATAGATGAGCTCACTCCAATGATGGCCCCATGGCCTTTTGCTCAATGGGGTTGGACATCATGGGCCCATTCCCAATAGCGATGAGACAGTTGAAGTTCCTAATGGTCAGCATAGATTACTTTACCAAATGGGTGGAAGCTCAAGCCCTGGCCACTATCACGAAAAAGAACATACGAAGCTTTGTATGGAGGAACATCATCTGCAAGTACGGCATACCTAGAGTACTGATCTCGGACAACGGGAAGCAGTTCGACAACGACTCATTCAGATATTTTTGCTCGCATTTGGGGATCAAGAATCACTATTCTTCACCTGCCCATGCTCGTGGCCAATGGACAAGTTGATGTAACAAACCGATCCTCGAACAAAATCATCAAGACTCGGCTCGAGGAGGCAAAGGGTATATGGCCAAAAGAATTGCCAAGTGTTCTATAGGCATACGGGACAACGGTGAGGACACCTACAAAAAAGACACCATTTTGACTAGCATACGGAAGCAAGGCTGTCATCCTAGCTAAGGTCGGACTCACAAGCTACAAAGTGGGAAACCATGACAAGAGCAAGAACGATGAAGCTATGTGTTTGCAGCTTGACTTGGTAGATGAGGTCAGAGCAACAACTGAACAAAGATTAGCGCGGTACCAGAACCTCATGGCCAAGCACTACAACTCGAGAGTCAAGCACAGAGACTTTCAAGTTGGAGATCTCGTCTTGAAAAAGGTGACAGGCATTACAAGAGATCCCTCCTAGGGAAAGCTAGGGCCTAATTGGGAAGGACCCTACAAAATCGCTTCATGGCGAATAAGCGAACCTACCACCGGAGACGCTAGACAAGCAAAAGTTGCACCACTCGTGGAACACAAAGCACTTGAAGAAATACTACTAGTAGGCAACAAAGACAAAGAACAACACTCCTCATTTCCAATTTACTTCTTTTTAAGTTAATTTTTATTATCTATAGTACTTCCTAAGCCCAAAAGGCAGTTATTTATTCTTTCAAGAACAATTTTTTACTTATGCACGCATCTATCATAATAAGAGGAGTTATTCAAATATGACCTATGTGTATGTGTATGCCTCTATGAAACTACATCCGTGACTAGAGTCCACAAGTGGACAAGTTCATCCCATGGGGATACCTTGAAATTATTAAGTCCACAAGTGGACGAGTTCATTATTAAGTCCACAAATGGACAAGTTTGTTATTAAGTCCATAAGTGGACGAGTTCATCCCATGGGAATGCCTTGAAATTATCAAGTCCACAAGTGAACAAGTTTATTATTAAGTCCACAAGTGGACAAGTTCATCCCATGGGGATGCCTTGAAATTATTAAGTCCACAAGTAAAAAAGTTTGTTATTAAGTCCACAAGTGGATGAGTTCATTTCTTAGGGATACCTTGAAATTATTAAATCCACAAGTAGACGAGTTCATTATTAAGTCCACAAGTGGACGAGTTTGTTATTAAGTCCACAAGTGGACAAGTTCATCCCATGGGGATGCCTTGAAATTATCAAGTCCACAAGTGGACGAGTTTATTATTAAGTCCACCAAAGGATGTCATCATTAAGTCCCCAAGTGGACAAGTCCATTATTAGATGCCCAGGTAGATGAGTTTATCATTAGGTCCACAAGTGGACAAGTTCATCGTTAAATCTATAAATGGACGAGTTCACCAAAGTAGATGGGTTCATCCTAATTATTCACCAAGTCCTTTAAGGGACAAGTACATCCTAAAAGATGGACGGACATACAGATATCTCAAAGTAAAGATCAAAACATAGCAAAAAATACTAAAGCCCAAAAACAAGGGCATTTACTACTGTTTGGAAATAAGAGTGGATACATGAAAAAAAAAAAAAAAAAAAAAAAAAAAAAAAAGAACACACAACAACAACTAAGAATTAAAGCTAAACATTCGGGGCATCCTAGGTAATTGGGTTCTAGGCGTCTTGAGTAGAGGAGTTTGGGGCATCCTGGGTAGCGAAGTTTAGGGCGTCAAGAGCAAGAGGGTCTTGACGATGAGACCAAGGGAGTGACGGGCTTCTCAAGGGTAGGTTGAGGAAGGACCACACCGTCATCTTTCAGTTCCTACTCTGTATTAGTGGAATCATCGGTCTCTTCGCCGACGATATCGCCAAATGCAGGAGTTGTCGGCATAGGGTCGTCCATGGTGACCTTAGATAAGTCCAAGTTTGGGTAGATAGGCCCAACCTATTTCGAGCAATCTTCAAACCCGTCACCATAGTAGACCGCACATGCATCGATAAAAGGTTGGGAAGCCTTGAACTCTGCTATGGTGTCAACCCTAGCCATCTTGACCTGCCCAAAAATGGCCGTCGCTCGCCTCCGTTTCGTCTTGGCCTCTTGCACCTTCTCTTGGAGAATGGATTCTTGCTTGAGTTTTTTAGTAACAACCATCGCCTCCTTATTAAGGGTGCAGACAGCCTCCTTGTTTTGGATATCTTGACCCTTCCGGAGTCGATGGATCACTCCCTTTCCTAAGTGACACACCTGTCTTGGAGTGCCTTGACGCCTAGAAGAAAAACAACCATTAGCAAGAGAAGAAAATATGAAATAGAACAAAGTGTGAGAAAAACATACCCTGGCAAGGTCGAAAAGACCCGACGCCCCTAGGTCCTCTATCAACTACTCAGCACAAGGGTCCAAATCTGTCTCCTTGATGATTTACTCAATCATCTCAATGGCATGTTCCTGATGCGTGAGAAGACGATGTTCAATTCCTTGGGTGACAAGACCAGCTAACGTCATTAGACCTTTACCGACTCCATGGCTAGGCTTGGGGGCGGCAGGCGCTTTGGTTGTTTTTCAACAATAGGGATGCCCACTCTTTTTTTGAGCGCAGACGTTCATCCTTCCCGTTGCTCTTCCACTTGGACATTCCCTTGCCAACACCCTTCGGAGCTAACAAGGAGGCCCCTTAGCAAGGCTCTTTCCCTCACCGCCTCCATTTCTATGAAGGGTAAGAGACGGACATTAGATAAGCGGACGTAAATAAGTACAACTAGCTTGTTTCATTGGTTTTCCTAGGTCATCATATCTTGTCTTATTTATTATTCCGCTATGCATGATACTGATGTTTGTTTGTTTTAACAAGGTTTATTCATAATAAATCTAATTAACAACTTGGGTTTAAAACTTGTTAATTCTATCAACCGAGTCTAATTTTCCCAACAAAGGAGCATACCCAAAAGAAGGATATATTGAAGTGAATAGTACTGGTTTGAATCTTTCATTCCTTCTTTCATTGGGACTAAAATTCACTTATTGAAAAAAAAAAAAAAAAACTAGGAATCAAAAAGTCAATGCTAAGTGAAGAATGCAAATGTTAGGTGCCTTTGTAACATACGCATGCATTATCTCTAACATTTTAATTTGACATAAAAAAAAAAATAGTAATAATTTATTCTATGATTTCTGCAAAAATTTCATTGGTTGCAAATGAAAGCTATTAAAGATACCATACTAGCAATTTAATTTAGGACAAAATTTAGTAACAAAATTGGTTGTATACAACCAATTTTAGTGAGAATAGGGTGAGAGAGAGCTGAAATATGTTTGGTGGGAAGTGAAAAAAGGGCTGAAATATGTTTAAAACCGTTAGTGACGACTTGTATTTCGTCACTTTTGGCTACCTTTAGCGACGAACTTGGATTTGTCGCTGATAATGATATTAGTAACTGATGTTTTTAGCGACTACTTGGTTTCCATCGTTGATAATGATACTGCTATTCATGATTTTTTTTAGTGACGACTTATTTTCATTCCTATTTGTCACATTCAGCGACGAAATGGATTTCGTCACTAATAGTGTTCCCAACAACCCCTTTAGTGACGAAATTTTTTGTCGCAAAAAAAAAAACTATTAGTGATGAAATAATTTGTTACTGTAGATTAATTTAGTTTCGTGCCCATATTTTCATTTGGCGCCCTTAATTCAACACAACATATAGTGACAAACTAATTTTTGTCGCTAAATATTACTAATATTTTTTATAAATAGCGATGAAATATAAATTTTGTCACTATATGGTACTTTTTGTGACGAAAAATTTTCGTCACTAAAATTTGTCATTAAAATTACATTAAAAATTACAAATTTTCGTCACTAAAAATTTGTTGTAGTGGTAGATTAGGACTACAACCTTACTAAATATCTTTTTATTGGAGGTGAATTTTGACAAATCCACCACTGGATTATATCTTCTTCTTATATCCTTCATGCTTGCAAAATTTCTAGAAAATTAATGATCAATAGCTATGCTATCAATAAATTGTTTAAATTGCAAGTTTTTGTAATTTAAAATCATGCATAAAATATAAGCGTATAGATCATATAGTACATAATATTTGATTGACACAAAATTTGACATGTGTATTAAGAGCATAAAGAATATGCAATTCAACAGTTAAATTTTCAAAATGTATAGTAATGTTAATTTTACTAAAGGAAGTTATAGTTTTAGGCTACAACCAATTTTGTAGCTAAACTGTGTCCTTTAATTTATATATCAGTCAATATTATTTGTCTCAAATTTTCAGTTCTATGCTCTTTGTAACATTGGTGATTCATTTGTCAAGTCTGGCATCCGGACTCTTGTCTACAGGTATTAAAAGAAGATTTTCATTGAGAATTTTTCATTTCACTTCACTCCTTATTTTGTAAGAAGAATTTTGGTTATAGTTTATATAATTTCAATGAAATGTGGCAGTGGAGATGTAGATGGAAGTATCCCATTTATTGGAACTCGGACATTGATAGATGGATTGGCAAAGGATTTGGGACTGAGTGTAACTGTGCCTTATAGGCCATGGTTTGAGGGAAAACATGTCAATTTTCTTATTAAGCTCCCATATATAACCTTACACGTATAAATTTTCTTACTTAAATGATTTTTTTTTTTTGTGCTTCATATTCTTTTCCAAATGCTTATTCTTTTGTCCAGGTTGGTGGGTGGACACAAGTTTATGGTGACATTCTAGTCTTTGTCCTTGTAAGGGGAGGTGGACACCAAACTCCAGCTACCCAACTAGAGAGATCACTCTCAGTGTTGAAGGCATTTCTTGAAGGGAAACCGTTACCAGACTCATGAACTGACGAAGATAATTGATAAATAGTTTATTCAAATAAATTGTGTCAATCTTCAATTGAAATGCAAAAGCTAGCTAGCATGTGCTAATGTGCCATGCAATTTTCATAATGAAGTAGAATGAAACCATGTTATTCAAATAATTAAGTATGTTAGGGACATATTTATGTAATTGGCTAATCCTTTGAAAAAATGCACTTTACTTGTAATTGGGTAGATTTAGGATGGGTTTAATACTTCAAGAAACAAGTGTTCAAGTTTAGTATTGAAGCCATGCAAATTTGACCAAGAAACAAGTGAAGGAAGTGCTTTTCATTAAAGCTCGATAGAAGTCTCGACAGAATCCTTTCTATTGAGAATTATTGCTGAAGCTTGGTAGAAGCTTGACACAAGTCGTATCTATTGAGAATTACGAAATTAGGTTTTCGAGATCTGATTACACGCATATCCTTGAGTATTTGTGTAGGGTTTCTTTTCTCACAACCCTAGACATATATAAGCATTATTTTAAGAGCTGTCACAAGGTGATGCAAAGTGATAATACACGCATTGTGATTGGAGACAGAATTTGCTCTAGTTCATTATATTCTTTGTAACGACCCCACCCCAATTGTGTAGATATTGTCCGCTTTGGGGCCTCATACTCCTCACGGTTTTGTTCTCCCCAAAGCACACAGTAGTGGGGGAAAAAGCCTCTACACATTGAAGGGAGGTCATTCCTTATAAACACATTTCCATGTGCTTCCCTAGGTGATGTGGGATTCCATGGAATGTAAGACCCCCCTTTTGGGTCACTACATTCTTTGTAGAAACTATTGCGTCTTTATGCCAAGGGTTTTGTGACCAAGGGGCTTCCGATCTTCATTGTTGATGAATTGAAGAACATTGCAACTAATAATCTTCCTCAAGTTGGTGTGTTAGTCACGTCTTCGGGATCCGTGCATCATTAGTTAGTCACGTAATGGGATTAGTGCATTGAACGGAGAGATTTACAATACAAGTCTAATTGGGTATTGGGGTAAGGGTTCAACTACAGGTTGGTATTGAATCTTGGGATTCCTTTTACTTGTAACCATTTGTGATTGATAATAGTTGATTCTCGGGAGTGGTGACTTTAAATTCACCCAAAGTGGGGTTTTAACCGGTGGTTTTCCCCATTCGTAAACAAATCACCTGCGTCAAATTTATTTTCACTGCATTTAGTTATTTGGTGATTTGTTTGTGTTACCACGCTATTGCATGTTAAATTGACTTAATTAATTAATTAATTAACTTGGATAATTAATTAATTAATTTGCCAAATGGGTCAATTCATTTTTTTCCTATCAAGTGGTATTAGGGCGGGCACACTCTAATTAGGTTTAAACTTTGCTGTGTGATCCATTGACCCCTATTTGTCATGAATAGAGGAAAATATTTTATTATACCTCCTTTATTTGATGGCACAAACTATGCATACTGGAAAGTACGCATGAGAGCATTCTTGTAGTTTTTAGATGAGAAGGTGTGGCAAGTCAGGAGATTGGCTGGACTAAGCCAAAGGAAGTGCTAGGCTGATTGGGATGAGGCCAAGATCAAAGCGGCAAACTTCAACATAGAGCATTGAATGCCCTATTCAAAGTGCAATGAGCAATGAGGAGTTCAAGAAAATATCTTTAATTGAAACTACTAAGGAAGCGTGGACCATTCTTCGGACTACCTATAAAGGAACCAAAGCAGTAAAGGATTCTAAACTCCAAAGGCTTACTACAAGCTTTGAGGAGATCAAGATGGAGGAAGATGAGTCATTTGATGACTTCTATGCCAAGCTCAAGGACATAGACAACACAGCGTTCAATCTTGGATAACAAATTCCCGAACCCAAGATTGTGAGAAAGGTGCTCGATCTCTCTGCCCGAGAGATTCCATGCCAAGATCACTCGCCATTGAAGAATCAAAGGACATTGACAAAATTCCTTTGACGGAGCTAGTTGGTAACTTGCAAACCTATGAATTGGGTTTGACTAGAATTGGGAAAGGAAGCAAAAGTAAGAGCATGGCATTAAAGGCCAAAAGTAATGAGACTAATGAGTCTATGGATGATGAAGATTTCAAAATGAAGTCCTACATCACTAGGCAGTTCAAGAAATTCATGACGAATGCCAATGCAAAAGGATTTGAGAAGGACCAGAAGCAATCAAGTTCTTCTCAATTCAAAAGCTAAGACAGAGGAAAGAAGGACGCTAAGGATGACGGTCATTACACTATTCCTTCCGGACCAAAGTGCTTTGGATGTCAAGGTTTTGGACACATGAAACAAGAATGTCCAACAAATCTCAAGTTAATTGGGAAAAGAAAAGCTCTTGCTGCTACCTTGAGTGACACCGAGCCTAAGATTAAGTCGGATGATAGTGATGACAAAGGAATCTTAAGTGCCTTCATTGCCACAAAGTGGATCCTATTGAGGGGATCGTAGAAGTAGTAGATGAAGAAGAGGACTTGGTGGAATCAAAATTTGAGAAAATGGATGATCAAGATGACATCCATACAACCTATGCTAAGTTGTACAAGGTTTCCGAGAAACATGAGAAACTGTATAGGCTAGCCATCAAGAAGTTGAGTGATGTGGAGCTAGATCGGGAGGAGCTCTCTACAAAAGTTCATGAAGCAAATCAAA
The DNA here is from genome assembly GCA_028216015.1 of Quercus dentata. NCBI lineage: Eukaryota > Viridiplantae > Streptophyta > Magnoliopsida > Fagales > Fagaceae > Quercus > Quercus dentata. Next base: position 16,072,567 of record CP116450.1, read on the forward strand.
CCATTGGAGCTTTGCGGTTCGAGAACAAATTTCTTGCTGAGAGGACAAAGAAGCTTGTAGTAGAACTGTTCCAGGTTAGAGCTCAATTGGAGAGGACTTTCAGTGCAAAGCTCGATGAGATGCTAAGCTTTCAGAAAGCTGCTTTTGATAAAACCAGTTTGGGGTATGATTTCTCTTCTCCTAATATTGTCTCATCTAGTACTATTGTGTTTGTCTCTCCTGCTGATAATGTTAATTCTAAGAATGATGAAGCTAAAACTGAAATAGCTAGTGAGAACTTAGATAAAGGCAAATCTATTTTAGGAGCACCCCCTAAGGTTGAAAAGAAAGAGGCTAGAAACCCTAGGAATAAAAAGACAAAAACAAAAAGTCTCAACAAAAGAAGCCGCATTTCTGTCATCACTGTGGAGTTTCAAGGCATACTCGTCCAAATTGCTACAAGTGGTTAGCCACTTAATAAAGCAATAGTATGGTCTCATCTGGGAATCAGAATTAGTTTCCATCATCTCTTGCCCCTCTTGGAGATCTTCTTAAGGTCCTTATGTTCCTTTCAAACTTGAATGGTTTCAATTCTTCCCCCTCACCTCTGGATCAAAGGTTCACCTCGATAGATTGGTATCTATCGAGGTTTATGAAATTTAGTTTTTCAGGACTATTTTCATCCAATCGGTGATTGTATGTTTGGGCTTTTTTTTTCTCACAACCCTAAACATATAAAATGATTATTTTCAGGGCCGTCAAAGGTGACACAAGTTGCACAAGTGTTGAGCAAAGTTTGTTCAAGAAAATTGTGACTGGAGAGAGAATTTGCCCTAGTTCATCTTTCTTGTGAAGAAGTTGCTGTGTTTGTGCACCGTAGGGTTTTGTGACTAAGGAGCTTTTCGATCTTCATCGTTTGGATGAGCTAAAGAACTTTGCAACCAACAACCTTCTCTAGTTGGTGATTGAAGTCACGTATTGGGATTCGCGTAATTGGTTAGTCACGTCTTGAACGAGTGCATCAAAAGGAGAGATTGTCACTACAGAACAAGTCCAACTGGGTATTGGGGTAAGGATTCAACTGTAGGTTGGTATAAGGTACTGGGATTCCTTTACTTGTAACCGCTTGTTGTGATAATAGTAGATTCTCGGGAGTGGTGACCTTAAAGTCACCCGGTAGGGTTTTTGCCATGTAGGTTTTCCCTATTCGTAAACAAATCACCGTGTCAATTTATTTTCCATTGCATAATTAGTTTAATTGGTGATTTTTTGTGCTACCACGCATTTGCATGTAAATTTGATTAATTAATAAACTTGGCTAATTAATCAATTAATTTATCACAAGGGGTCAATACGTTTTTGGCCTATCAAGAATGACAATATTGTCCTTGAGTTCCTTTTGGTGATTCTCTTGGTTAGGAGGTAGTATATATAACCGCATACGTCGATCTCCTTATGTGTGAAGAGGTCATACAGGAAAATGGTTCTTGGTCCGGACAATGTTGTCAAGTTTGTCATCGGGTAGAGGTTGTGAATCATGACATAAGCCAATGTCCTCATCTCCGCGTTGAAAGGGATGGTGTTCATTGACTTCTTCTAGAAAGAGCCACTGAGGAGCTCCGCCACTGGCTCAAGAGAGTCCAATCTATCATCATATTGTATGGAGATTTGTTGTGATGGTGGACGAACTTCTAAGAACTCTTGAATGGAATCCCTTGTGATAATGAATTCATTTTTTCGCACCCAACAGTTGATGTGATCTCCTTCCACAGTGGCATTGGCGAAGAACTCCCTTATAAGTTCAACATAGACATTTCCACTTGGATTCAGCAACTTTGTCCAAGTTCTCTCCTTGAACACTTTAGGTATGGAAGTGTTTTCAAGGGTCTCCATTCTTACAAGCCTTTCCATTATGATTGTTGCCCTTTTTTTAACAATCACTGTAGGCCATGTCTACCTCAATGGTTCAGAAATTCTCCAAGTCCGTGCATGGACGCTTTGAGGATTTCTTGGAAGCAAAATGCTTAGTGGGAGACATCTGCACAAACAGACACAAAATACAAAGGAACAAGTGCAAAAACACAAAACAAGAACACAAACTTGATTAGAACCAAGTTAGTTCATAAAATAAGCAGAAAGTCCTAAAAAGAACATAAACATTATCACACAATCATGTTATAAGTGCTAAAACATGTAATATCATTGAAATGCAAAAACAAAACAATTGTGCAAGTGTGTGCATGTGGTGTGCCTATGTGATGTATGTGCAAGGCATGACTAAGCACATTTGGGTCAAAGTGTGTAAAACACACAACCAATGATCAAAACATGATAAAGATGTATAATCATGGTAGTTCCCAAAGTTTGGTACTCATTGGAGTCCAAAACAACACTAAAATGCCATTTGGGCATTTTATCAAACACTTGATATGCACCTATAAAACTAACATGTGGGCAATGTGGGTATATATAATGTGGGTAGAGATAAGGTGTATCGAATACGACAAAATAGCAAAACAGAATGTTTCACGGGTATCTCGCGGGAAGGCCTTACTTGAGAGACACTTGTGAAAACCAGCTGTCACCATCTGTCATGACTCATCGCATTCCAATCATGTGCTGAGCACATGCTTCACTTTGTGGGAAGGCTTCTCGTGAGCTACCTGCAAAAACTCATTTAATCTTCAATTTGCCTTGAGTCTTCACACTCTCTCTCACACACAACCATTACAATGAAATCCCACATATAATACAGGATACATAAGATTGAACATAATTACAATCAAATTTGGCACGGAATTAAAGTCAATAAAAAATAGTTGTAAATCACAACTTTACAGCTCCATAATTGGTGAAATATTAGACTTTTGTTTTGATAATTTGATCTATCAATACATACATACATATTTATATACACACAAACAAGAACCTTACATGGGAGATCATGAGGTTCTCAAAACTGTAATGTGGAGCATTCCTTATAATTTTTTTCATTAAACCTACCACCTCACCAAACCTTGCATTTATGTCAAATTATTACTAATTAATTTTTATGTTTTAATAAGATAAAAGCATTTATTATCATGTATTAATTATATCTAATCTAATAATAGAGTAATACTATAGCTACAAACTATTTTACAATATTTTTACAAATGGTCGATGTGACCAACTTCTTATTGGTTTTCATCTAAGCCCACCATTAACAATATTTTTTCATTTACCAATAACAACTCACCACATCAGCCGTTTGTCAAAAATTTTGTAAAAAGGTTTGCATCTCTAACATTACTCCTAATAATATTACTGTATTAGTTACAGAATCCTAACTTTAGACTCTGCCATATTTAAGATGATTTGGACGCATGATTCCAAATGGGAAAAGTTAATTAGTCCATGTCAATTTCTCTAATAAGTTGGTTGTCACATGTCACTAATGACTATTCATTTTCATTAAATGCTTGTCATAAATTTATATATCTATAATTAGCCACATTTATTTCATACAATTACTCTATGAGATTTAAATTACCTCTTCACATTCATTTTCATTAAATGCTTATCTTAAATTTATATATCCATAATTAGCCACATTTATTTCCTACAATTAATCTATGAGATTTATATTACCTCTTCACATTCAGATTACTTAATATCTCGTGAGTTCCATTAACTTAATCGGTAAAGTCTCTAATAATTGAATAAGAGATCTGGGGTTTAATCCTTCTTACATACAAAACTACTTGGTGTCTTCATCTTTTTTGAGAAAGTGGTGTCTTGATTTGATGATAAAAGAGCTATCATCGAGAGCAAACTCCATAGGTTGTAAGTATCTTAAAAAAATCTTGGTATCTAATATATCTATATATGTATAATATATTATAAAAGTTGGATCCTCAAATTGAAGCATGCACACAATAATAACACATGACATTTTGACAATGCATAAAATAATGACACATATCATCTTTCATAGTAAAAGAATCCAATCAATAAAAAGACAAAAGAAGCAAAGAATAAAATGATCGAAAAGTTTTAAAAAAAAGAACATTAGCCTGGGCAATTTTGTCCAAAATATTGCCAAACATTTTCTCTCATGTTTTCACTTCGATTTTGGGTGATTCAATTTTGGTGAGCACGGAGAGAAAGCTGATGGGCCCCACCACTTTCCCCCCTCCCATCCCTCCCATCCCTCCCAACCAAATACAACTATTATCAATTTTCTCTCCACTATTTTCCATCCACCTTGTTTTCAACCCAACAAAACATAACCTTAGTTTTTCCCCTCACCAAACTTGGCATTTATGTCAAAGTATTACTCATTAGTTGTCAAATTTTAATGAGATAAATGCATTAATTATCTTGGTATACTAATTATTAATAGGGTCATTAATAATACACACATTGAAACAATAATCTTTTCTTTAGTGGCCACTTTTTTATATTTTCAAAATTAACTCTAGTATACAATTATTAATAATCCAGTTTTTTATTCAGAAAATTCTTAGGTACTCTCGGAGTATAAAGAAATAGTGTTCCCTCTCCTCATATTCATGGTGGATCCCACCATGAATTTAGTGAGTGGACCCCTCCATGAATGTGAGAGGAGGGAGTATCATTCTCTATGCTCCGTAAGTACCTAAAAATTACTCTTTTTATTCAATCAAGGTCTTCCATCCACTTCGGTTCAAAGATTCTGTTAAATATTTAACTAACTAATAAAAAAGCATTTTCATAAAAACAATTCTCACATAAAAATATTAAAAATAAATTTTGAAAAAACTAACAAAAATAAAAAAAAACTCTCCCAGCATTTTCCTATTAACCAAACAGAAAAGGAAAAAAATTGTTTTCCAAATCGCACAAAATCATCTACAAACACTAACACAACCCCTTCTCTCTGTTTAGTTTATTGTAAATATTAATCAATAAATATAACCCCCCTTCTCTGTTAAGTATATTGTATATATTGTCAACAAATATCTGGACTAAAAAACCCTATAATTTGCTTTTAGAGCCCTCAAAGTGTTCGGCGAAATGCTTGAACCTTACATTTCGTAGTGGGGAGAATTTACTAAAATTTGTATTTTGTTTTCATTAAAATGTTTTTATTAATTTTAGATCATTTTATTTGAGAAAGAATTCATTTAAAAAAAATTGTATTTTTTATAGTTAGTTGGATACATAACGGAATCTTCTAATAGAAGTGGATGGAGGTCTTGATTGAATAAACTTGAAATTTAGAAGACACAACAATGAAATGATAGAAAAGTTAGAAACTTGTAATAAATTCTTCTAAAACTTAGAGGGTGATTTTGTATTTTTGTCAAATTTTAAAATTTAAAATTCAATTCAATAAAATTAGGACAATAAAAAAAGTAAAGGATATAAAATAAAGTTTTAAAACTAAAAACTCAAGTTCAAATTTCATAATTTTAGGACACACCTTTTATGCTTAAATTAAAGCTATTTGCGGTCATGACTAAAAAATGTTACATTTTAATTAAAAAAAAAAAAATATATATATATATATATATATATATATATATATATATATATATGAGTTTCCGATCACGCACGTGGCATATGTGATATATAAAAAAGGAATTTTTAAAGTTATTTTATTAACAAGTTATTTAAAAATTAATTTATTTAGAATACTTATTATTATCCAAAATTTTTATGAATTTGAAATATGACATTCTTCCTCATATTTAGTTGCTTTACCAACAATTGAAACAAAAGCCATCAAAAGACAAAAGCAAATTTAATAAAACATGCCATCAATAATATAAAAAATAACTGCGCACTACAATCTGTAAAAAAAAAAAAAAAAAAAAAAAAAAAAAAAACCTAAATATATGCTATATAATTACTGTGGGGGCCGGATAGTCACTGAAATTATTAAAGTCAAGTTAGTTGGCCCTGTGGCCCATCCGAGGATGCAAATCTGTTCGAGGAGGCCCATATCAGATTGTTGGGGTAACCAAACGAAAGGAAGAGTGAATATCATGAAGGGTGAGTTCGATGATTCGTCCAAGGACAAAATCCTTCTTGGCAATATGAGTCCAAGGACGATCAGAACACCATCTTGTTACAAACGTATTTCGGAGCTACGTCACCACTAAAGGTGGGATAAGGGACCAAGGGTTAGAAAGAAAAGGTAAACAAATATCTATAATAACAGCTGCCTCCGCATTAATTGCCTCTCAACCAACTCTCTGGCCGCATTAATGTGGAGGTGATGCCTGAACAGTGATGAAGCAACCTTACAACTGCTAGTAGGAGGTTCTAAAAGGTGTTAGATGGGATAGAAAGAGATTCCCTGAACCCAACCTACACGTGTGTGGTGAAGATGGTATGAAGAGGGCAATATATAACATGAAAGAAAAACATGCAGAAGAGGATCGGAACAAAAAGAAAGAAACAAAGAACACTCAGGAAAAAAAGATTAGAAACCAAAGAACTGTACTTATTTCAAAGAAAAACAAATTGTGATATCAATGCTAATCCATATATAAACGTGAGGTTGAATCGTTTTACTTTTAAAAAAAGTTGATCTAGTTCTTGAACACCCACACTTTACAAATTTTATTGTTTGGGCCTTTAATGTACGGACCCAAGACCAGTTTGGGATCGTTACGAATTGAGTTCTTACAATTACAAAGAGTATTAATAGGGTAAATGCATTTATTATTTTGTATTAATTATTTGTACATGGTGCACTGATTATTTATATAAAAATGACTATCTATTTTTATTTTTCTAAGATTTATATAAGAAACAGCTTATTCGAAATATATTATTCTTACTCAAATTTAATTGCATTGGAAAAAATTGAAACAAAATCCAGCAAAGGATAAAAGCAATGTTTTTATGAGGAAAAAAAAAAAAGAAAATTAATAACCCGCAATAAATAATATAAAAAATTAAAATAAACATACGCTTAAGTAAGAGGAAAATAATTACAAGCGAAAGGTTCAAATTTTAATTATTTTAATGTTAACAATTTGTGTTTCCTCTTTCATAATACAATTGAAGTGGTTTTCCTAAATATATGTGTACTATAAGATAATTCTTTACAAAATATTTCAAAATGTACCATACATCACGCAAGACATTAGCTAGTATGAAAAATAATGGATATCAATTGCCAAATTACCTTCTAGCTCGTTGATGTTATCTTTAGAAAGTCAGCAAAGAATTCTTAACGAAAAATAAAAATAAAAATAAGCATTTTATTTATTTTCATTATGGTGAATTCATTTGTGCTATCACAATAGGAGGTAGCACTCTCCGGTTACAACAACATAGATTGTGCGTTAAGAAGCACAAACCTTAAGCAAAAATTAAAATGTTGGTTTTGCTATTTTTGCATCGCAGCATAGAGGATTAGTGGGGCATGGACAGCGAATTATATCATCTCTGGACCCCATGACTAATGGCACGGTTATGAACATGATCACTAGGAATGCAAGCACCAGCTTAATAAAAAGTTGCTCCATAATTGGTGAAATATTAGACTCTTGTTTTGATAATTTGAACTATCAATACATATATATATATATACACACACACAATAACCTCACATGAGAGATCACGATGTTCTGTAGACTGTAATGTGGAGCATTCCTTATAATTTTTTTCATTAAACCTAACACCTCACCAAACCTTGCATTTATGTCAAATTATTACTAATTTATTGTCACGTTTTAATAAGATAAAAGCATTTATTATCATGTATTAATTATATCTAATCTAATAATAGAGTAATGCTATAGTTACAAACTATTTTACAACATTTTTACAAATGGTTGATGTGACTAAGTTCTTATTGGTTTTCCTTTAAGCCCACCATTAACATCATTTTTTTATTTATCAATAACCACTCACCACAGAAACTATTTGTAAAAAATTTTGTAAAAAAATTTGCATCTCTAACATTACTCGTAATAATATTATTGTATTAGTTACAGAAGTCTAACCTTAGACTCTACCATATTTAAGATGATTTGGACACATGATTCCAAATGGAACAAGTTAATTAGCCATGTCAATTTCTCTCATGAGTTGGTTGTCACATGTCACTAATGACTATTCATGAGTCATTTAAAGAAAGTTTTAATGGGAAATGAAAAAAAAAGTAATTAATATTTTGACAGTTTTTTTCATTTCCCATAAAAGTGGTATCAAAACTTTCCTAAAATGGATTATTAACGAGTGTCCTAATAGCACTTGTTAGTATGACCCATACAATAATATTATTAGGAGTAATGTTAGAGATGCAAACTTTTTTACAAACAACTGATGTGGTGAGTTTTTACATCAACCATTTGTAAAAATGTTGTAAAATAGTTTGTAATTGTAGCATTACTATATTATTAGATTAGATATAATTAATACATGATAATAAATGCTTTTATCTTATTAAATCATGACAGTTAATTAATAATAATTTGACATAAATGCAAGGTTTGGTGAGGTGTTAGGTTTAATGAAAAAAATTATAAGGAATGCTCCACATCACAGTCTACAGAACATCGTGATCTCCCATGTGAGGTTCTTGTGTGTGTATATATATATATATATATATGTATTGATAGTTCAAATTATCAAAACAAGAGTCTAATATTTCACCAATTATGGAGCAACTTTTTATTAAGCTGGTGCTTGCATTCCTAGTGATCATGTTCATAACCGTGCCATTGGTCATGGGGTCCAGAGATGATATTCACTGTCCATGCCCCTCTGTTCCTCTATGCTGTGATGCAAAAATAGCAAAACCAACATTTTAATTTTTGCTCAAGGTTTGTGCTTCTTAACGCACAATCTATGTTGTTGTAACCGGAGAGTGCTACCTCCTATTGTGATAGCACAAATGAATTCACCATAATAAAAATAAATAAAAGGCTTCTTTTTTTTTTTTTTTTTTTCTTTAAGAAGTCTTTGCTGACTTTCTAAAGATAACATCAACGAGCTAGAAGGTAATTTGGCAATTGATATCCATTATTTTTCATACTAGTTAATGTCTTGCGTGATGTATGGTACATTTTGAAATATTTTGTAAAGAATTATCTTATAGTACACATATATTTAGGAAAACGACTTCAATTGTATTATGAAAGAGGAAACACAAATTGTTCACATTAAAATAATTAAAATTTGAACCTTTCGCTTGTAATTATTTTCCTCTTACTTAAGCGTATGTTTATTTTAATTTTTTATATTATTTATTGCGGGTTATTAATTTGCTTTTTTTTTCCTCATCAAAACATTGCTTTTATCCTTTGCTGGATTCTGTTTCAATTATTTCCAATGCAGTTAAATTTGAGTAAGAATAATATATTTCAAATAAGCTGTTTCTTATATAAATCTTAGAAAAATAAAAATAGATAGTCATTTTTATATAAATAATCAGCGCACAATGTACAAATAATTAATACAAAATAATAAATACATTTACCCTATTAATACTCTTTGTAATTATATAGCATATATTTATTATTATTATTTTTTTAAGATTGTAGTGCACAGTTATTTTTATATTATTGATGGCATGTTTTATTAAATTTGCTTTTGTCTCTTGATGGCTTTTGTTTCAATTGTTGGTAAAGCAACTAAATATGAGGAAGAATGTCATATTTCAAATTCATAAAAATTTTGGATAATAATAAGTGTTCTAAATAAATTAATTTTTATATAACTTGTTAATAAAATAACTATAGAAATTCCTTTTATATATATCACATATGCCACGTGTGTGATTGGAAACTCATATATATATATATATATATATATATATAAAAAATGTAACATTTTTTAGTCATGCTCGATAGATCCTTGACACATTATCGATCCATCGAGATTTTTGGGTTTCTTCTCAATAGCACCTCGAATGCATCCTCGATACATCGAGCTACGCTTTTCTATATATAGCTGAGGCAAGATTCAGTTTTCATTTTCTCACTTCTCTCTCGATAGAAAACTCTCTTTCTCCACCCAAAAATCTTTTTCACTCTCAAATCTCCTCACCCACATGTTCTTTGGCCTAGATCAAGCTCAAAAAACTTGGTAAATGTTCTCATCTTCTCTCGTTTCATGCATTTATGCATTTTAGACCTAAGTTTTGGGGTTTTTCAAAATTTTTGAGTTTTCCATTAAATTTTTGGGTTGGGCTCTGTGTATTTGTTGTTATATGTTCATGCATTGCATCTTCAAAAACTATAACAATGTTTCATGCATTTGTTAGATGTGTGCTTGATTAAACTTGTGAGTGCTATTAGGTTTGAATTGGGTTTTACCCATGATGTTTTTAATTTTTGCACGTCACATGGTCATGCATCTTTCATGCATACGTTCTTTCTTTTTCTTTTCTATTCTAAACTTGTGTTGTGTTTCCTTCTGTTCTCTTATGTTCTGTTCTCTCTCTCTCTCTCGGATAGAACCTCTCTATGTCACCCAAACAGAGAAAATCCACTCCGGCTCAGAACCCTCTTCGTGGTTCCAAGTCATCCTCTTATGATTCTCCTATTCCATCTCATATTCGGCTTCGTGATGAGATGGACTTCTTTGAGAACTTCCAGAATTGTGGTGTTCAATACTCCCAAAATATAATAAATGTGTACTCCCCACCCCACCCCTCTCCCCATCCTCACAAGAATCGTGGGCGCTCTAAGAACAATGAATAATTTGTGTCAATATATTATGCATTAATTATCTTTGTATACTAATTATTAATAGGGTCATGCTAATGAATGCCCTTAGGGCAATAGTTAACAATTCATTTTAGGAAAGTTTTGATACCACTTTTAATGGAAATGAAAAAAGTCACAAAACATTAATTACTTTTTTTTTTTTTCCCATAAAAACTTTCTTTAAATAGATTGTTAACTATTGCCCAAAAGGCATCCATTGGCATGTCCCTTATTAATAATATACACACACATTAGAATAGTATTCTTTAGTGTCCACTTTTTTATACACACATTAGAATAGTATGATTGAAAATGATTTAATAATAAGTGTACATAACACCACTAAAGCATGGGAAAATGCATGAGTGGTTGAATCGAGACCTTACATGTGGAGCAGCTATGAGGGAAGGGAGAGTAGGTGTTGGCTAAAAGATTTTGTCCTGGTCAATGATAAAGGCGTGATTGCCTTGAGAAGGAAGCAAGATTTACACCTGACATAGTACTCACCAAAAGGGAGATAGTGACCTTTTAAGGTCAGAGACTATGAGGACACCCCTTATTGGTTGAGTGCATCATGAGTCACCTTGAGGAACATGTGTACTAATCACAATACTCTTGATGTCCCTCTCAATGTCCAAGACTTGTCTCCCACATAGTAGCAATGCTGCCCACCCACAGGTCCCAGTGCCACATTGGCGCAGCTCTTATCCCTTAGTCAACATATAATATCATAGCTATAAAAAGATCTTAAAAGATAGAATATGCTGACTTGACACCTGTCCTTGTACTCAACCATGCTCCTTAAAGTATAAAAGGAACACGCAACTGAACTTCTAGGGCAAGAACCCAACCAGATATTTTGGGAGATGAAAGTGGAGAGTTGGAAGGAAATAAAGGCAACTTTAATGTAAACTGTTCTCTGTCGATAGATAATACTGGTGAGCCGAGCAAGAATGTTACATTCTTACTCAAACCGTGCTTTTATCCCTTCTCTAGGGTTTTCCACGTACAACATGTGTTGTTTTGATAATTATCTTCTTTTTCTTGTCTAAATGTGCGTCTTTTTCATGTCCTACCATCACTTTCTCTATTTTCTTATTTTGAGTGTTGAGCATCATGTCAAAGCTTGCATCTATTCAGGCTTTCTCGTGCAAATGCACTATAAGACAACTTGTTTAATTTCCATAAACAAGCTTAAATCTAACTTGCACATACATTTTTAGTGACTCTGCTAGGGATCTCTGGTTATTTTCCCTTTTAAGAGTGTTTTCATTAAGTTGTACACCTCTGTTTGCATTTACTTTCTCTATGCCTCTAAGAAAGAAGGTAGTTACTGGGACACTAGCTCTGGTGGATGAGAATCACCAATCAGAACCCAGTGCAAATCACATGTCCATGCATTTTGAGGGCGTAAGGTCTTCAAGTGAAACTACTCATCGTGAGAGCGGGGTGATGATGGTTGCCATTAAAGACCTTCAACATGCTCAAGCTCCTATATGGGCAGAGTTCTAGTCCTTACATCAGGAAACAACTGTACCTCAAACTCCTTAAGGTCCTTAGGGGTCTCCTTACTTGACTAGGGAAGAAATACATGCTATTCTGTTTGAAGCCAAGAAGATGGAAAGTGCTGTTTATGTTGATACCAGGCCTCCTTATCCTAAAGAAATAGTTGGGAAACCTTACCCTGCTAACTACACAACTCCTATATTCCATAAGTATGATGGCATAACACGGAACGCTAGAGAGCATATTAGGTGGTATGTGGATGCCTGACACCGCTCGCTCTCATGATCACGAGTTATGGCTTAGGGAGTTCTCAAAATCTTTAGAAGGTCGAGCTTTTACTTGGTATACCAGTCTCACACCAAGGTCGGTGCTAAGCTGGAATGATTTAGCAACACGAGTTCATGAAAAAGTTCTTTGCTTTGGAAGAAAAGCTTACGTTGTCAAATCTGCAACAAGAGAAGCAAAGGGTGTCGAAGGATTACTAGAGTATATCCAAAGGTTTAGAGATCTCTCTCTGTCTTTGTGTTATGATCCGGTGGAGGAAGAGAGGCTGGTGGATGTTTGTATTGCGGGTATGTTGTATGAATACCAGCCTTACTTAGAGAATCTCCAGGATCTCTAGTTTTATGAGACTTGTAGAGGTTGCAAGGAAAACAAGCACGTCTATAAGGAAGCCTTCAAAGGGATTAGTTTCATAAACTATAAGTGGTCCTAGACAAGCATGGAGGAGAGAAAACAAGAAAGTGGAGGTTGTTGTGATAGAAGAAACCAAGATGATGGCCAAAGGAAGGAAGAGGGATAGAGGTGGTATTCCCCCTCCTTTTACCGTGTTTATTGAAGAGTTGTATAGCATCCTAGAAGTTTGGTTGAAAGATGGTGTAGTGACATTGCCTGAATGCAAGCATGAGCCTACAAAAGAGGAGAAGCGAAATCTACTTTATTGTAGGTATCACAGGAGATGTGAAACCATACTATGGATTGCTATGCTTTGAGAAATATCTTCTATGATAGGATAGCCATGGGAGATTTGGTTATCAAATCTGGGAAGAGAGCTGACCCAAGAATGTGTAAGCCAGAGGTGGCAATGACTTTCTTCATAGGTCGTGAAGATCCTATGGAGGAACAAGCAGAGAACATGGCTAGTAGTAGCTCAGCATCACCATCATTAATAGATGAAAGATGATAGTGAGAATCCAGCATGAAGATAAAATACATTCTTTTCTTGAGGGAATAGGTCTTAGACTGATGGCTAAAAGAGTAGTAGCCTAGGCCTTAACCAGGGTGATGGAAAGGAACCATGAAATGGCCACTGTTAAAGGAATTTTGATGCAAGTGGCGTAACAGGAAGCAAAGGATTCAGTCACTTTCTCTAATAAAGATCTAGTCAATCGAATCGTTGACGGTGATAAACCTTTGTATGTGCCTTTGTGGGAGCATCTCAAATCAAAAGGGCATTGGTGGACATTGGTGCATCCACTAATATTCTACCTCTCCCAACTTTTGATGCTTTGGGAATCCTAAGGGAAAGAATCATCCCAGAGCCAATGCAGGTGGCAAGAATAGGAGCTCTATACTCTTGGGCATGTGTCTTTGGACCTTAGGGTTGGGCCAATTCGGGCACCTACTCTTATGCCCGTAATGGAAGGGAATACATCTTACTGCATCATCTTAGGTCGTTCATGGTTGAGGGCGTATAAAGCGGTGGCTTCTACATATCATCAATGTGTGAAGGCAATTTGGAGGACCAAGCGGTAGTTATTGAGGCCACCAAGATGCCTTTTGAAGAGCGAGCTTCATTTCACCGAAGCGACTTTATATCAAGAGTACGAACCTCGAAGGCGAGAATAGAATTCTTCCTTTCAATCCTTTTGCCTTACAAGCAAATGAGGAAGATGATGGCGAAGTAGTAGAACTAGAAAAGCCTTTCAAGATAAGAAGGGTCATTGGGTCCTATGGGCGGGTGGTATATGAATTCGGACGGTTAAAGGAAAGGGATGAGGAGGATGGTGAGCCTAATTCCCTTAATCCAATACAATAGCCAGAGGAAGTTCATACAGCTAAGAAGTTTGTGAAGGAAGCCCCTGAGTGTATGAATGATGGTGTTAAGAATGTATACGAAGAGCTCATTGAGTTCAAATTGGGTGATGGTGAAGAAGATGAGAAAATGGTAAAGATTAGCAAGAATCTATCTCAGTAAAGGAGAGAGGAAGGTTGGTAGCTCTGTTGAAGAGTACAAGGATGTCTTTGCTTGGAGCTATCAAGAAATGCCAGGTTTAAGTCCGAACTTGGTAATGCATAAGTTGAAGGGATCCTAATGTTAAACTTGTGAAACAGCCACCAAGGAAATATCGTTTAGATGTTGAGGAAAAGATAAAGTTTGAAGTGCAAAAGCTTTTAAAGGCAAGGTTCATTGAGGAGATTGAATGCCCGATAAGTGTTTGTGTAGATTTTCGAGATCTCAATAAAGCCTGCCCAAAGGATGAGTTCTCACTTCCTAATGTTGATATTCTAGTAGAAGCAGCAGCTAATCATGAGCGTTTCTCTTTTATAGATAATTATATTGGGTATAATCAGATCCTTATAGACCTAGTAGGTGCTCCAAAAACTACTTTTAGGACACCCTTTAGGAATTACTTCTATAGGGTAATGCCTTTTGGATTAAAGAATGCTAGTGTAACATACCAAAGAACCATGACTTCGATCTTTAGAGATATTCTGCATAAGCAAGTGGAAGATTACGTTGATGATCATGTAGTAAAAGCGAAGAATCCTGTTGAACATTTGATGCATCTGAGACAAGCCTTTGAAAGATGCAGGGAACATAACTTGAGGATGAATCCCTTCAAGTGTGCCTTTGGAGTGTCTTCAGGGAAATTCTTAGGGTTTCCTATTCATCATAGGGGAATTGTTTTGGACGCTACGAAGGCTGAAGCAATAACTACTCTCAGTCATCCTACAACTCTAAAAGAGTTGAGAAGCTTTATAGGAAAGGTTTCTTATTTGAGGAGATTCATTCCAAGCCTAGCTAAGATCTTGAAATCTCTTATGGAGCAGACAAAGAAAGGAGTAACCTTTGTGTGGTGTGATCAATGTCGAAAAGCATTTAAGAAGATTTAGATGATATTGGCGATCCCCACACTATGGTGACCCCTATACTTGGGAAGCCTTTGTTATTGTATATAGCAAATACAGATCAATCCATGGGAGCATTATTAGCTCAAGAGCAAGAAGGGGTAGAGAAACCAGTGTACTGTATAAGCAAGCTTATGAAGGGACCAGAATTGAGGGCATCGTGTGCAGCTGGTGACTAAGAGTAATCCTGTGAAGTATCTGTTTGATGGGTTAAAAAGAATTGACCCCTTGCAAATTAATTAATTACCCAAGTTAATTAATTAGATTCACTTACATGCAATAGCGTGGGAACACAAACAAATTACCAAATTATCTAAATGTAGTAGAAAATAAATTTGACAAAGTGATTTGTTTACGAATGGGGAAAACTACCGAGGCAAAACCCCACCAGGTGAATTTCAGGTCACTACTCCCAAAAATCTACTATTATCAATCACAAGCAGTTACAAGTATAAGGAATCTTACCAAACCCTTTGGCCTATCCCAAAATACCAACTTATAGTTGAAGCCTTATCTAAATACCCGATTGGACTTGTATTGTAGTGGCAATCTCCTAGTTCAATGCACAAATCTCGAGACATGACTAACCAAGTGATGCATGGATCCAACTATGTGACTAACACCAGCAACTTGAAGAAGATGTTGGCTGCAAAGTTCTTCAGTTCATCAATGATAAAGATCGTGAAGCTCCTTGATTACAAAACCCTATGGCACAAAGACACAAGAGCTTCTTCAGAGAGAATAATGAACTAGGTCACTTTCTGCATGTGCAACGGCCTTTAAAATAATCCTTATATATATCTAGGGTTGTGAGAAAAGAAACCCTATACAAATATACAAGCATAGGCCGAAAAACAGA
The DNA here is from genome assembly GCA_028216015.1 of Quercus dentata. Classification (NCBI taxonomy): domain Eukaryota; kingdom Viridiplantae; phylum Streptophyta; class Magnoliopsida; order Fagales; family Fagaceae; genus Quercus; species Quercus dentata. The sequence goes on from CP116450.1 coordinate 16,088,737, forward strand.
TCTGGAATTTCTAATTTTGTAAGTCTCGACTGAAACAACTTGTGTTGAGCTTTTGTCAAGCTTTAACATTAAATCTTGATAGAAAGGATTCTATCGAGACTTTTTTCGAGCTTTAATGAATAGCTCTTCTTCACTTGTTTCTTGGTCAGATCTTCATGGCTTTAACACTTGACTTGAACAACATGTTTCTTTAAGTTTTAAACACATCCTAGATCTATCTAATTACAAGTAAAGTGCATTTTGTCAAAGGATTAACTAATTACATAAAATATGTCCCCAACAATCTCCCTATTTGGCAATCTGTGATAAAACCACAACAAAACAAATAATCATGAGAGAAGTCTTAAATCACTAACTCATAACCACTTGTTGTATTACAAAGTAAATCTATCCCTACTACAGACTTTTGAAAAACTTTGCAAGAAAAGAGTTCACGGCATGATAGACTTTCACAACCTGTCTTTCTGAATCACTTAAACAAAACTCATCAAGGCATCATGTGTGAAACAGAAATAAAGATTGCATACATAAAGAAACATATGTATAAAGATAGAAAAGAAACAACACATGTATAGGTATGTGAAGAAAAAAAACATACATCATCATCATATATGAAAATAAAGTACAATGTACGTAAATAAATGGTCACAAGACTGGTATACAAGTGGATATAAATAAAGAAGAAAAGAAAATACATAAAGTTCTCACTACATCCCTCAGAAACTACAAAGACTCCCCCTATCAAAAAATGTCCTATACTAACTCTCCCCTTAAGTACAATACTATTCTAAAACACCCAAAACTACTCCCCCTTCTTTGTCACGAATGAGAAAGAACAACTTACTGAGAGGTTGTCATCTCATCGTCACCAAAAGAGTCAGCATCATCCTCATCATCATCAACCTCATCTTCAAGTGAGGCCTCTAGAGAAGGAGAGGGAGAACTAGCAAAACCAGCCATGCGAGCCTACTAGTGGGCAATACGACCTACTCAAGTATTAATTTGACACATCTCATCGGTGAGATAGTCAAGAGGACCACCAAAGTCAGCCTGCATCCACTAAAGTCGCTCCATGATGGCCTCGAGGGTCACACCACCAGCCGCAGAGGAAGGAGTCAAAGAAAAGGGTGGAACAGCAGAAGCTGGAGGATCGATTATCTCCACTCTTGGCTACTTCGGTCAAAACTAAGCCTCACTCTGCTGGGACGAACTAGCACTCAAGGATCCGCGTGATAGCCGAAGGAAAGATAAGCTTATCACGAGTAGCGGTGTCCTGATCCACATCTATAATAGATGTGATGAAGTGAAAGGGAAAGTCGATGGAAAGATCCTCCATCAAGGAAAGAAGAAAATGAGCACGAGGCTCAATGATGGAGTTATAATGAGACAATGGTGTGTGAGTGAATTCATCACCATGTTAAGGAACTTCGGGCCATTAGCAAAACCCCAGCACGGAGTGTTTAGCTTACCACCCTATATGGAAGAAGTCTCACAAAAGTGAGAGATGAGGTCGTCTTTAGACATGGTCCGGAGATGTGCACAGCCAGGGTAGTTAGGATGCACTTCCCTAGGGACGTGTAGTACATCGGATACAATATCCGGAGTAACCATGATACGTGTACCTCGAAATGTAGAAACAAATTGAGGCACAAAGGTATCAATGTCGTGTATGTTGGAGTAAAACTCTTGAGTAAACATGGCGGGACAACGCACGGGTTTCTCATAGAGAGGTTCCCATCCCCGAGTTCAAATGACATCGGGTAGCGTAGTGACAGAGAAATCCGACAGAATGACCCGGTGTTCTGGATGAACGCAACAGTTCTGGAAGTTCTCAAAGAAGTCCATCTTGGCCTTCTCATCATGAAGCCGAATATGAGATGGAATAGGAGAATCATAAGAGGATGACATGGAACCACGAAGAGGGTTACGAGTCAAAGTGGATTTTCTCTGTTTGGGTGCCATAGAGAGGTTCTATCTAAGAGAGAGAGAGAGAACAGAACAGAACAGAACAGAATAGAATAGAAGGAAACACAACACAAGTTCAGAATAGAAAAGAAAAAGAAAGAACGTATGCATGAAAGATGCATGACCATGTGACGTGCAAAAATTAAAAACATCACGAGTAAAACCCAATCCAAACCTAACAGCACTTACAAGTTTAATCAAGCACACATCTAAGAAATGCCTGAAACATTGTTATAGTGTATAAAAGATGCAATGCATGAACATATAACAACAAATACACAAAGCCTAACCCAAAAATTTAATGGAAAACTTAAAAACCCCAAAATTTTTGAAAACCCCCAAAACTTAGGTCTAAAATGCATAAATGCATGAAATGAGAGAAGATGAGAACATTTACCAAGTTTTTTGTGCTTGATCTAGGCCAAAGAACATGTGGGTGAGGAGATTTGAGAGTGAAAAAGAGTTTTGGGTCGAGAAAGAGAGTTTTCTATCGAGAGAGAAGTGAGAAAATGAAAACGGATCTTGCTTCACTATATATAGAAAAGCATAGCTTGATGTATCGAGGATCTGTTCGAGGTGCTATCGAGAAGAAACCCAGAAATCTCGATGGATCGAGAATGTGTCAAGGATCTATCGAGCAGACAAAGAGGTCAGAAGAAAAACTCGATGAATTGGCCTACTATCGAGAATTTATCGATAGCAAAGCAAAGAGGCTCGATAGAAGATGATGTGTTGAGGTATCTCTTGCGAAGCTATCGAGTTTGAAGAAAAAGAGGTTTTCAAGGGAGGAAAAACACATAAAGATGAATGCAACAAGCAAGCTACTCAAACAAAGATCTGCTCAACATGTTAAGCTCTCAAAACATCTCTCAACATATAAGCAAAGCATCCATAGATCCAAAACACACACACACACTAACCAAATCTAACCAATTTTATATTTCAAAAATGAGTTAATACAGTTTAGTGAGCATATATTAACACATGTATTTCTTGTGATGGCCAAATCATATTGTACTTGCACATGTATCAAAAGTAGCAAAGAGTATGCATGTTGTGTGTAAAAACATAGCAAGAGTGCACAAGTTTCTCATATTATGAAGATTCAAGATATGAGGTGATCTAATACACTTCACACACAATCATAACCGTTTGATGGGGACTATTACCTTTGAGGTACATTATATAACTCCCACATCTTCTAGAAACACGCTTACAACCATTTTTAAAAGCAACAAGTAAATCAGCGGCTAATTTCTTAAGGGAGAATATAATATGTCATTTTAGGGTACCCAACAAAATTATTTCTGACAACAGTACACCATTCCCGAATAAGGATTTGCACCGTTTAACAAAATGGTACTCCATTTCTCACACAACATCCACACCTTATCATCCCAAAGGAAATGGCCAAGCTGAGGCCTCCAACAAAAAGATTGCTGAAGATATTGGAAAAATGACTAAGGAGAATGGAAAAGGGGTGGAAGGAGGAGCTTTCTATAGCTTTATGGGCTCATAGAACAGCTAAATCACAAGCTATAGGAGCTTCACCCTTTTCTTTAGTCTATGGCACAGAGGTTGTTATCCCAATAGAATTAGTAAGGCCAGTGATGAAACTAGCAGAGATTGCAAGAATACCCAAAGAAGACACTTTGGAAATTGTGGAGAAAATGCACGACAACGCTGCCTCTTATAATTGCCTTTATCAGGCTAACATGAAAGTTAGGCATGAAGGCCAAGTTAAAGAACGGAAGTTTCAAGTGGGAGAACTTGTTTGGAGAATTGCCCCAAACTAGAAGACTTTTATAGTCTTGCTCTACTCTCTTCATTTTATTAATGGCTGCTTTAGCCACTTTTGCATATTCACCGGTTTTCTCAAGGAGGAATTGTAGGTTTCTTGTAGTCTCATTGTTCTTTCATCTTCCTCATCATCGAATTCCTCTACTGTCCCCATTAACTCCACTTTCGTGTGCTCACCAAGCTTTTCCACTAACACACTCAAATCATCTGAAGATTCCACGGGAGCAATGGTCATAAATGCGAAGTAGTTTCCTTCTCTCGTCACGACTTTCTTCTCGAGTCTGAATTAGAGGAGTCCGAGTCACTAAGAGTAGTGGCATACACTTTACCCTTCCCTCTCAAATAGTTGGGACACTCTTTCTTGAGATGTCCATGACCGTTGCATTCATAGCATGTGATTCCTTGAGAGGATTGAGAATCCTTCCCATCTTTCTTTTTGAAATCCTTTTTATCCTTCCAGGAATTTGGGAATTTTCCCTTCTTCGCAAACTTTCCATTCTTTTGGAACTTCAAGAACTTTCGGAAGTTCTTAACAAGATACACCACTTCTTTTTCAACCTCATCCTCATCCAATAAGTCTTGAGCTTCCGCTCTCTCATTGATTGTCTTTAGAGCAAGAGATTTGCTCTTCCTTTATATTGGGAGAGATAGCTCATAGGTTTGAAGTGAGCCAATAAGTTCTTAAACTTTGATGTCATCAAGGTCTTTGCTCTCTTCAATGGCAATAACCTTTGCACAGAAGCTCTCTGGTAGTGATTGTAGAATTTTTCTCACAATCATGGAGTCATCCATCTTTCCCCCAAGTTAAATTTCCCAATTACCACTTCATTGAGCTTTCCATAAAATAAGTCGAATGACTCATCTTCAGCTCTTCGAAGCGTGTGGTAAGCATTTGCAGCTTGGTGTCCTTCACTTTTTTGGTTCCCTCATAAGTTGTTTCCAAAATTTGCCACGCCTCCTTGGCAATCATATCATGAGAAATCCTGTGCAACTCATCGGGAGAAACACCATAGAAAATAGCATTTAAAGCCTTGCTATTAGAGTTAGCTGCCACAAGGGCTGCCTTATCCCATTTGGATTTAGCGGCCTCTAGCCTACTCCATCCAATATCTACAGCATCCCAAACACTCTCATCAATAGAACATAGAAATGCCCTTACACGGACTTTCCAAAATGCATAGTTGCTTCCATCAAAATATGGAGGAGCATTAAGAGATTGAGATCAATCCATCTCAAAAGGGGTAAAGGATCGCACTCAAGTAATGAAATCACAACAAGTGCACCCGCTCTAATACGAATTGAAAATTCAAATAGTGTGTAAAACACCTATGAATATTTAGACCCCAAAATAAAAATTACCAACACAAGTTTATAAATAAACAATATATGTGCGGAATATGAATATAAGCTAAACCCAAATAGGTAAAACACTCTAATCCATAATTAATCACAAACACAGCAGAAATTAAATTGAAAATAGTAAGGGAAGAAAGATGCAAACACAAAGATAACACGACGATGTGTTATTGAAGAGAAAACCAAGTACTCGATGAAAAACCTCTCCGCTGCCCTCCAAGTGGTCAATAATCCACTAGAGAATAAAGTTGGGATACATGAATAGTAAAAGACCCTCCAAGCCTAATCTACCTAGTGCATCTAAGCCCTCCAAGCTTCTTGCTCCAACAGGGTTATGCCAAACCTTGTCTTCTTTAGCTTATCGGATCCCGCAATCGCCCATTGCATAAACCAAAATGAATTGATCCCTTCTAAACTGCTTCCCAAGCACCAAATACCTCCTCATTGATATGGGTATGGTGAGATAAGGATTTGACCAAATGTACCTCTCAAGGATATGTCAATGGAGAGAGTGGGAGAATAGGAATTTGGAGAATCAAAGAATGAAGATTGTGGATAAGTCAATCTTGTTTTTCTCTAGGGTTTCTCTCTCAAAATTCTCTTTGGAAGCTCTCTACATTTCGTGGGTATAAGAGTATTTATAGTAGTGTGTATGAGGAATGCGAAGAATCATGTTTCAACCAAACAAGGCATTCTAGCAACTCGAGCTCGCGACTGGAAGAAGTCGATAGTTTGAGTTGCGAGCTTACTACCTTGCCACACTGGAAGTTTTTTCTTGTAGTGCTCTAGCTGTCATGACCCTTCAGCTCCCCCTGCATACTTCACACGTGTGTCATTTTAGCGACTTACCGATCCACGAGCCAGTCGTGAGACTCCCTTGAATTGCACACTTCTTGAGATTTCTTCACACTTTCTCACACAGTATCCTTACATAATTCCCACCTAAATACAGGGTATCTAATTGCTATATTACAAGTAAATTTGGCACGGAATAAAGCCAACACATTATTGAATAAATTCAACCTTACATGCTTCACACGTGTGCCACCTTTGGTGACTTGCCAGTCGCAAGTTCCAGTCGCAAGGCTTTTCTTGAGTGCACACATCTTAAGTTTCTTTACACTTTTTCACACACAACCCTTACATAATTCCTACCTAAATACAGGGTATCTAATTGCTAAATTACAAGCAAATTTGGCACGGAATAAAGCCAACACATGATTGAATAAATTCAACCTTACATTTTCAACCCATCCAAACATACCCTTAGCTTTTCCCCTCACCAAACTTGGCATTTATGTCAAAGTATCACTAATTAGTTGTCAAATTTTAATGAGATAAATGCATTAATTATCTTGGTATATTAATTACTAATAGGGTCATTAATAATACACACATTGGAACAATACTCTTTTCTTTAGTGGCCACTCTTTTATACTTCCAAAATTAACTCTAGTATATAATTATTAATAATTCACCTTTTTATATGGAAAATTCTTAATCACTCCCAGAGTATAAAGAAATGGTGTTCCCTCCTTTCACATTCATAGTGGATCCCACCATGAATTTAATGGGTGGACCCTTCCATGAATGTGAGAGGAGGGAGTACCATTCTCTATACTCCGGAAGTACCTAAGAATTACTCTTTTTATTCAATCAAGGTCTTCCATCCACTTTGGTTCAAAGATTCTGTTAAATATTTAACTAACTAATAATTTTTTTTTTCATAAAAACAATTCTCACATAAAAAAATATATAAAATTAAAATAATTTTTGAAAAAATAAAAAATAAAATAAAATAAAAACTCTCCAGCATTTTCCTATTAACCAAATTGTAAAGGAGAAAAATCTCACAAAATCATCCACAAACACTAACACAACCCCTGGTAGGTTTGGATTGGGCTAAGCCCATGATGATTTTTATATTGCATGTCACATGTTCATGCATTCCCATGCATACGTTCTTTCATTTTAATATATTCTTTGATATATTTTGAACTGTTTTGGGACTTTTCTAATTGTCTTCTCTCTCTCTCTCTCTCTCTCTCTCTCTCTCTCTCTCTCTCTCTCTCTCTCTTGTGTGTGTTTACATTAGTTTGCTTCTATGGGAGCCAAATGTAAATCTGCTCTATCTCGGAACCCTCTTCGTTCTGGGGCATCCTCTTCTCACGACACTACTCCTTTCTTTGTCCAGTTCCGTGATGAGAAGGCCAAATCGGACTTCTTTGAGAACTTTTCTCGATGAGGCATTCATTTCGAATGCCAAGTCATCTTGTCGGACTTCTCCGACACTGACCTACCCATTGTCATTCATAGTTGGGGTCGGGAGTCACTATGTGACATCCCGGTCACCTGTTCATCTGTGTTGATCCAAGAGTTTTACTCCAATATGCATGGACTTGATTCTTCAGTACCACTTTTCATTACTAACTTCGAGGTACGTGTATAGTTGTCACACCGCAGATTGTTTCGAATGTGCTCCATGTCCCCAGGGTTGAGTTTCCTGACTACCCTGGTTGTGATCGTCTTAAGACAGTGTCTAAAGACGAGCTCATTTCTGCTTTCTGTGAGCGTCCATCCAATTGGGGTGAGTGCCAATTCACTTACTGTTTAGGCTTTGCAAAAGGCCCTCGGTTTTTGAACATGGTCATAACTTTTGTTTTACACCCTCTTTCTCATTATAACTCTATTACAAAGCCCTGTGCTCGGTTTTTTCTTTCTTTGATAGAGCATCTCACTATAGATTTTCCATCTCATTTCATTCTTTCTATCATAGATGTATATAGAGATACGGTGACCCATGATAAGCTCATCTTCCCTTTAGCTATCACGAGGCTTTTACGCCATTTTGAGGTTCGTTTTCCCTCTTCCGATCCCTTTTCTATCATAGGTGCTATAGATGCTGGTATCGTTAAACGTAGTGAGGCGTAGTTTTGTTCAAGACGGTTCGGATCGACAGCCACTCCGACTCCTTCAACTCCATCCACCTCTGCTCCCTCTACTTCAGCAGGAGGTGTGACCCTTGATGCGATCATGGCACAGCTTCAGCTCATGGATGCTCGCCTTGATACACTCTCTATTGAGTTGTATCAAGTGAACACTCGTGTTGGCCATATTGCTAGACGGCAGGCTCGCCTTGGTGGCTTTGTGGAGTCTCCCTCTCCTCCTCCCGAGGCATCCGAGACATCCGAGGACGATGACGACTCTAACGACGATGATGATGATGAGGATGGAGATGCTAGCTCACCTAGCGATGACAAGATGTCTACTTGACACTCTTATCCTTTGTCACTCGTGACAGAAAGAGGGAGTAGTTTTGGTTATGAGAGTAGTCATAGTTAGGGGGAGGGTTAGTATAGGAGATTTTTGACAGGGGGAGTGTTTATGTGAGGGATGTAGTGAGGATTTCATGTATCTTTTCCTTTTCTTTCTATTTCAGATACATTCTTCTTGTACATGGGTCTTGTGACCATTATTGACATACATTGTACTTATATTCTTTACATATTGATGTATGTTTTTCTTTCACCTATCCTTACATGTGTTGTTTCTTTCTCTCTTTATACACAAGTTTCTTATAACTTGTATGCAATCTATTATTTCTGTTTCACACTAAGATGTCATGATGAGTTTTGTTTAAAGCGTTTGAGAAATACAGGTTGTCAAAGTCTTTCTTGCCATAGACTCTCTTCTTGCAAAGTTTTTCAAGAGTTTGTGTTAGGATAGATTTTATTGTATTCAACAAGTGAATATGAGTTGAGTAATTTATGACTTCTCTCATAAGTTCATTTGTTTGTCGTGGTTTTTTCATGGATTGCCAAAGGGGGAGATTGAAAGTTCAAAAACGTGTACAAAAACACTTTTGAACGTTTAGACCCCCAAAAACCAACTTAACCAACACAAGCAATATGTCAAACAATTAATGTGCGGAAACTTAACATATGCTATATTATGGAATTGGTTAAACAACTATCTAAGCCATAACAAATTAAACCACAACAGATAATGTAAAGGCAGAGAGATAGAGAGGAAGGAAGATGCAAACACAGCGATAACACCAGATATGTTATCGAAGAGGAAACCGAAGACCTCGGCGAAAAACCTCTCCGCCGCCCTCCAAGCGGTAATCAATCCACTAGAAAATATAGTTGGGATACAAGGACAGACAATAGACCCTCCAAGCCTAATCTACCCAATGCACCTAAGCCCTCCAAGCTTCTTGCTCCAACGAGGTTGCGCCGAACCTTTTTCTTCTCTAGCTTACTAGATTCCGCTACTACACCGTAGCATCAACCAATAAAGATTGGCTCCTTCCTAATCGCTTCCCCTTAACTCCAAACGTCTGTCTCACAGAGATGATAATGGTGAGAACCAGGTTTGGTTATAAGGCCTCTCAAGGATTTGACAATGGAGAGGAAGAGAGTGAGGGAATTTGATGAGACTCTAAGGTAGAGATTGTGGGTGAAACAATCTGGTTTTTCTTTAGGGTTTCTCTCTCAAAATTCTCTCTGGAAGCTCTCTTTCAATCGTGGGTTAAAAGGGTATTTATACTTTGGAGTGGTGAGGAATATGAAACGTCGGGTTTTTCCAAAACAGGGGTGGCTCGCGGCTTGACCTCGCGGCTTGACTAAGTCGCGAGTTCCAATCAGCGAGATAACCGTATGGCCAGTTGTCCTGTTTTGTCCTGTAGTGCTCCAGCTAGCATGACTGTTCATCTTCCAGCATGCTTGGCACGTGTGCAGATCCTGGCGGGTTGAAGCCGCGAGTCCAGCCGCGAGTCCCAGCCGCGACACTCTGTTTTCTTGCACACTCTTGAGCAATCTTCACTCTATCTCACTCACTACCCTTACAACAATCCCACCTTAATACGGGGTTACTAAATGCTGAATTACAAGCAAATTTGGCACGGAATAAAGCCAATTAGATGGTTGAATAAATTCAACCTTACAGAGATTTTTAGGACATATGTGATTCACTTGTTAGGAACATATGTAACTATTTTATGTAATTAGCTAATCCTTTGACAAAACGCACTTTACTTGTATTTGGGTTGATCTAGGATGTGTTTAATAATTCAAGAAACCTTGTTTCAAGTTCAAGTGTTAAAGCCATGCAAGTTTGTCCAAGATTCAAGTCTGAAAAGTGCCTGTCATTAAAGCTCGACAGCTAGCATCTATCGAGACTTGTAGAGCTGTTCCAGCCTGTGGCTCGACAATGACTCGACAGATTGGTATCTGTCGAGGTTTATGAAATTCAGTTTTTCAGGACTATTTTCATCCAATCGGTGATTGTATGTTTGGACTTTCTTTTCTCACAACCCTAAACATATAAAAGGATTATTTTAAGGGCTGTCAAAGGTGACACAAGTTGCACAAGTGTTGAGCAAAATTTGTTCAAGAAAATTATGACCGGAGACAGAATTTGTCCTAGTTCATCTTTCTTGTGAAGAAGTTCTTTGTGTTTGTGCACCGTAGGGTTTTGTGACTAAGGAGCTTTTCGATCTTCATCGTCTAGATGAACTGAAGAACTTTGTAGCCAACAACCTTTTCTAGTTGGTGATTGAAGTCACGTATTGGGATTCGTGTAATTGGTTAGTCAAGTCTTGAGTAGTGCATCAAAAGGAGAGATTGTCACTACAAAACAAGTCCAACTAGGTATTGGGGTAAGGGTTCAACTGTAGGTTGGTATAAGGTATTGGGATTTCTTTACTTGTAACCGCTTGTTGTGATAATAGTAGATTCTCGGGAGTGGTGACCTTAAAATCACCCGGTGGGTCTTTTGCCATGTAGGTTTTCCCAATTAGTAAACAAATCACCGTGTCAATTTATTTTCCACTGCATAATTAGTTTAATTGGTGATTTGTTTGTGCTACCACGCGTTTGCATGTAAATTTGATTAATTAATAAACTTAGCTAATTAATCAATTAATTTATCACAAAGGGTCAATACGTTTTTGGCCTATCAAGAATGGCAATATTGTCCTTGAGTTCCTCTTGGTGATGCTCTTGGTCAAGAGGTAGTATATATAACCGCATATGTCGATCTCCTTATGTGTGAAGGGGTCATATAGGAAAATGGTTCTTGGTCCGCACAATGTTGTCAAGTTTGTCATCGGGTAAAGGTTGTAAATCATGACATAAGCCAATGTCCTCATCTCTGCGTTGAAAGGGATGGTGTTCATTGACTTCTTCTAGAGAGAGCCACTGAGGAGCTCTGCCATTGGCTCAAGAGAGTCCAATCTATCATCATATGGTATGGAGATTTGTTGTGATGGTGGACGAACTTCTAAGAACTCTTGAATGGAATCCCTTGTGATAATGAATTCATTTTTTCGCACCCAACAGTTGATGTGATCTACTTCCACAGTGGCATTGGCGAAGAACTCCTTTATGAGTTCAACATAGACATTTCCACTTGGATTCAACAACTTTGTCCAAGTTCTCTCCTTGAACACTTTAGGTATGGAAGTGTTTTCAAGGGTCTCCATTCTTACAACCCTTTCCATGATGATTGTTGCCCTTTTTTAGCAAATCACTATAGGCCATGTCTGCCTCAATGGTTCAGAAATTCTCTAAGTCCGTGCATGGACGCTTTGAGGATTTCTTGGAAGCAAAATGCTTAGTGGGAGACATCTGCACAAACAGACACAAAATACAAAGGAACAAGTGCAAAAACACAAAACAAGAACACAAACTTGATTAGAACCAAGTTAGTTCATAAAATAAGCAGAAAGTCCTAAAAAGAACATAAACATTATCACACAATCATGTTATAAGTGCTAAAACATGTAATATCATTGAAATGCAAAAACAAAACAATTGTGTAAGTGTGTGCATCAAGTGTGCATGTGGTGTGCCTATGTGATGTATGTGCAAGGCATGACTAAGCACATTTGGGTCAAAGTGTGTAAAACACACAACCAATGATCAAAACATGACAAAGATGTATAATCATGGTAGTCCCCAAAGTTTGGTACTCATTGGAGTCCAAAACAACACTAAAATGCCATTTGGGCATTTTATCAAACACTTGATATGCACCTATAAAACTAACATGTGGGCAATGTGGGTATATATAGTGTGGGTAGAGACAAGGTGTATCGGATATGACAAAATAGCAAAACAGAATGTTTTACGGGTATCTCGTGGGAATGCCTTACTTGAGAGACACTCGCGAAAACCAGCTGTCACCATCCGTCATGACTCATCGCATTTCAATCATGTGCTGAGCACATGCTTCACTTCGTGGGAAGGCTTCTCGTGAGCTACCCGCAAAAACTCCTTTAATCTTCAATTTGCCTTGAGTCTTCACACTCTCTCTCACACACAACCATTACAATGAAATCCCACATATAATACAGGATACATAAGATTGAACATAATTACAATCAAATTTGGCACGGAATTAAAGTCAATAAAAAATAGTTGTAAATCACAACTTTACAACTCCATAATTGGTGAAATATTAGACTTTTGTTTTGATAATTTGATCTATCAATACATACATACATATTTATATACACACAAACAAGAACCTTACATGGGAGATCATGGGGTTCTGTAAACTGTAATGTGGAGCATTCCTTATAATTTTTTTCATTAAACCTACCACCTCACCAAACCTTGCATTTATGTCAAATTATTACTAATTAATTTTTAGGTTTTAATAAGATAAAAGCATTTATTATATCTAATCTAATAATAGAGTAATGCTATAGCTACAAACTATTTTACAGTATATTTACAAATGGTTGATATGACTAACTTCTTATTGATTTTCATCTAAGCCCATCATTAACAATATTTTTTCATTTACCAATAACAACTCACCACATCAGCAGTTTGTCAAAAATTTTGTAAAAAAGTTTGCATCTCTAACATTACTCCTAATAATATGACTATATTAGTTACAGAATCCTAACTTTAGACTCTGCCATATTTAAGATGATTTGGACGCATGATTCCAAATGGGAAAAGTTAATTAGTCCATGTCAATTTCTCTAATAAGTTGGTTGTCACATGTCACTAATGACTATTCATTTTCATTAAATGCTTGTCATAAATTTATATATCTATAATTAGCCACATTTATTTCATACAATTACTCTATGAGATTTAAATTACCTCTTCACATTCATTTTCATTAAATGCTTATCTTAAATTTATATATACATAATTAGCCATATTTATTTCCTACAATTAATCTATGAGATTTATATTACCTCTTCACATTCAGATTACCTGTGAGTTCCAGTTAACTTAACTAGTAAAGTCTCTAATAGTTGAATAAGAGATCTAGGGTTTAATCCCTTCTTACATACAAAACTACTTGGTGTCTTCATCTTTTTTGAGAAAGTGGTGTCTTGATTTGATGATAAAAGAGTTATCATCGAGAGCAAACTCCATAGGTTGTAAGTATCTTAAAAAAAAATCTTGGTATCTAATATATCTATATATGTATAATATATTATAAAAGTTGGATCCTCAAATCGAAGCATGCACACAATAATAACACATGACATTTTGACAATGCATAAAATAATGACACATATCATCTTTATTTCATAGTAAAAGAATCCAATCAATAAAAAGACAAAAGAAGCAAAGAATAAAATGATCGAAAAGTTAAAAAAAAAAAAAGAACATTAGCCTGGGCAATTTTGTCCAAAATATTGCCAAACATTTTCTCTCATGTTTTCACTTCGATTTTGGGTGATTCAATTTTGGTGAGCACGGAGAGAAAGCTGATGGGCCCCACCACTTTCCCCCCTCCCATCCCTCCCATCCCTCCCAACCAAATACAACTATTATCAATTTTCTCTCCACTGTTTTCCATCCACCTTGTTTTCAACCCAACAAAACATACCCTTAGTTTTTCCCCTCACCAAACTTGGCATTTATGTCAAAGTATTACTAATTAGTTGTCAAATTTTAATGAGATAAATGCATTAATTATCTTGGTATACTAATTATTAATAGGGTCATTAATAATACACACATTGAAACAATAATCTTTTCTTTAGTGGCCACTTTTTTTTATTTTCAAAATAATGGATCCCACCATGAATTTAGTGAGTGGGCCCCTCCATGAATGTGAGAGGAGGGAGTATCATTCTCTATGCTCCGGAAGTACCTAAAAATTACTCTTTTTATTCAATCAAGGTCTTCCATCCACTTCGGTTCAAAGATTCTGTTAAATATTTAACTAACTAATAAAAAAAGCAATTTTCATAAAAACAATTCTCACATAAAAAATATTAAAAATAAATTTTGAAAAAAACTAACAAAAAATCAAAAAACTCTCCCAGCATTTTCCTATTAACCAAACAGAAAAGGAAAAAAAATTTGTTTTCCAAATCGCACAAAATCATCCACAAACACTAACACAACCCCTTCTCTCTGTTTAGTTTATTGTAAATATTAATCAATAAATATAACCCCCCTTCTCTGTTAAGTATATTGTATATATTGTCAACAAATATTTGGACTAAAAAACCCTATAATTTGCTTTTAGAGCCCTCAAAGTGTTCGGTGAAATGCTTGCACCTTACATTTCGTAGTGGGGAGAATTTACTAAAATTTGTATTTTGTTTTCATTAAAATGTTTTTATTAATTTTAGATCATTTTATTTGAGAAAGAATTCATTTTAAAAAAATTTGTATTTTTTATAGTTAGTTGGATACATAACAGAATCTTCTAATTGAAGTGGATGGAGGTCTTGATTGGATAAACTTGAAATTTAGAAGACACAATGAAATGATAGAAAAGTTAGAAACTTGTAATAAATTCTTCTAAAACTTAGAGGGTGATTTTGTATTTTTGTCAAATTTTAAAATTTAAAATTCAACTCAATAAAATTAGGACAATAAAAAAAGTAAAGGATATAAAATAAAGTTTTAAAACTAAAAACTCAAGTTCAAATTTCATAATTTTAGGGCACACCTTTTATGCTTAAATTAAAACTATTTGCGGTCATGACTAAAAAATGTTACATTTTAATTAAATATATATATATATATATATATATATATATATATATATATATATATATGAGTTTCCGATCATGCACGTGGCATATGTTATATATATAAAAGGAATTTTTAAAGTTATTTTATTAACAAGTTATTTTATGAATTTGAAATATGACATTCTTCCTCATATTTAGTTGCTTTACCAACAATTGAAACAAAAGCCATCAAAGGACAAAAGCAAATTTAATAAAACATGCCATCAATAATATAAAAAATAACTGTGCACTACAATCTGTAAAAAAAAAATAAAAAATAAAAAATAAAATAAAATAAAACTAAATATATGCTATATAATTACAAAGAGTATTAATAGGGTAAATGTATTTATTATTTTTTATTAATTATTTGTAAATGGTGCGCTGATTATTTATATAAAAATGACTATCTATTTTTATTTTTCTAAAATTTATATAAGAAACAGCTTATTCGAAATATATTATTCTTACTCAAATTTAATTGCATTGGAAATAATTGAAACAAAATCCAGCAAAGGATAAAAGCAATGTTTTTATGAGGAAAAAAAAAAAGAAAATTAATTAATAACCCGTAATAAATAATATAAAAAATTAAAATAAACATACGCTTAAGTAAGAGAAAAATAATTACAAGCGAAAGGTTCAAATTTTAATTTTTTTAATGTTAACAATTTGTGTTTCCTCTTTCATAATACAATTGAAGTCGTTTTCCTAAATATATGTGTACTATAAGATAATTCTTTACAAAATATTTCAAAATGTACCATACATCACGCAAGACATTAGCTAGTATGAAAAATAATGGATATCAATTGCCAAATTACCTTCTAGCTCGTTGATGTTATCTTTAGAAAGTCAGAAAAGAATTCTTAAAGAAAAATAAAAATAAGCATTTTATTTATTTTCATTATGGTGAATTCATTTGTGTTATCACAATTGGAGGTAGCACTCTCCGGTTACAACAACATAGATTGTGCGTTAAGAAGCACAAACCTTAAGCAAAAATTAAAATGTTGGTTTTGCTATTTTTGCATCGCAGCATAGAGGATTAGTGGGGCATGGACAGCGAATTATATCATCTCTGGACCCCATGACTAATGGCACGGTTATGAACATGATCACTAGGAATGCAAGCACCAGCTTAATAAAAAGTTGCTCCATAATTGGTGAAATATTAGACTCTTGTTTTGATAATTTGAACTATCCATACATATATATATATATATATATACTAGTATTATGCCCGTACGATGCACGGTTTAATAAAAAATATTTTGATAATATAATTAAATTTAATAACAAATAAAATGAGAAAATAATTAATTCAAAATTTAAGATTATAAAATAAATTGTACTTGTACACTTAAAAAAGAAATTTAATTTTTATTTCTTATTTTGATATTGAAATCATTTGTTTTAGTGTTGATTTTCATTCAAATGGTTATAAGTTATATCAATTCTAAACCAGCATATATATCCACATGTAACATTCTAAATTAATAATAAATAAAAATAGAATACTCTAACTTAATATAACATTCTAACTTACTAATAAATAAATATAACACCCTAACTTAAAGAATGTTTGTAATTTTATTGTGTTTTAGCCTTTAAGAACACATATATTATTTTTTTGTCATAAAAAAAAACATAGATATTAATATTACACATGAAAAAATAATGAATTCAATAATTGAAAAAATATCCAAAATTTTGAACTTAAAAAATAAAAAAACGGAGTTAAGTAAAGATAGACTTACATAGAAATTTGGACAGATGGATTCTCTCGTATCCAATTTCTTGTTTGACAACAAATTTTGCTTTTAATTAAAGAATATAGATTACATGGAACAAAGCACCAAACAAAACCATAACAAATTAAATCCATTATAAAATATTGATGTCAACAACAAATAATCATGTAATAAGAAATTAAAAAATACAAATATATTGCTTGCTATATTGACTTCTAAAAAACACTAAAAGGTGTGATCAAACATAGAATTTCAGCCTATCTATAAAACTTGTTGGTAAAAATCATATAATATATAATATAAAGGCAACAACTACACAAAATCTATTCAATTTGACGAAAGAACAAAAAAAAATTACCTGCAAGGTTGTAGGTAGGATAGAGAGAAGAAAGGAAGAATATAGCAAATAATTGTAAACTACGTAGTAGAAATAATGAAACACCAAAAAACTGTATGTATATATAGTGAGAATTTTAGGTTGTAAAGAAGATGATATGAACAAAAAGAAGTTTTTTTTTTTTAAACTTAATTATTAGGAAAAAGATGACATAAGATGCAAATTTATCCACCAAAAAAAAAAAAAAAACTTAGGAAAAAAAATGCAAGTTCTATCTTCTTCTTCTTCTTTTTTTTTTTTTTTTTTTTTTAAGAAACGTATGCAAATTTGTATGTATGATTTCAATATACAACGGAAGCTCACAACGGAAGCTCTTTTTCCAATTGTGGGAGTTTCAATTTCTAAGTGGATGTATTAGACCTCTTTTATGCAAATTTGTATATATGCTTTCAATATACAATGGAAGCTCTTTTTCCAATAGTGGAATTTTCAATTTCTAAGTGGACGTACCTCTTTTTTTTTTTTTATAGGTAGTTTTATCTCTCTTTTTTATTTAAATTCTATCGTTAGATAATTCTATTTTATCAATTTTAGGCTTTGTTGATAAAATTTTAGATAGACACAACTGTTATAGTTGTAAATTAAATACTACTTTCCTTCATTATTTGATTTATCATATTTATCCAAAAAATATGTATATATCTATTCTTAAAATCTAAAAATTTATTAAAATTTCTGCAATTTGGTGAAGCCACGTGGCACAATTATGGCGTCTAAGCCCAACTTTTATTATATATAATATGATATATATATACACACAAAATTACCTCACATGAGAGACCACGATGTTCTGTAGACTGTAATGTGGAGCATTCCTTATAATTTTTTTCATTAAACCTAACACCTCACCAAACCTTGCATTTATGTCAAATTATTACTAATTAATTGTCATGTTTTAATAAGATAAAAGCATTTATTATCATGTATTAATTATATCTAATCTAATAATAGAGTAATGCTACGATTACAAACTATTTTACAATATTTTTACAAATGGTTGATGTGACCAAGTTCTTATTGGTTTTCCTCTAAGTCCACCATTAACATCATTTTTTTATTTATCAATAACCACTCACCACAGAAACTATTTTTAAAAAATTTTGTAAAAAAGTTTGTATCTCTAACATTACTTAATAATATTATTGTATTAGTTACAGAAGTCTAACCTTAGACTCTACCATATTTAAGATGATTTGGACACATGATTCCAAATGGAACAAGTTCATTAGCCATGTCAATTTCTCTCATGAGTTGGTTGTCACATGTCACTAATGACTATTCATTAGTCATTTAAAGAAAGTTTTAATGGGAAATGAAAAAAAAGGAATTAATATTTTGACAGTTTTTTTCATTTCCCATAAAAGTGATATCAAAGCTTTCCTAAAATGGATTATTAATGAGTGCCCTAAGAACACTTGTTAGTATGACCCATACAATAATATTATTAGGAGTAATGTTAGAGATGCAAACTTTTTTACAAACAGCTGATGTGGTGAGTGGTTATTAGTAAATAAAAAAAATGATGTTAATGGTGGGTTTAGAGGAAAACCAATAAGAACTTGGTCACATCAACCATTTGTAAAAATGTTGTAAAATAGTTTGTAATTGTAGCATTACTCTATGATTAGATTAGATATAATTAATACATGATAATAAATGTTTTTATCTTATTAAATCATGACAGTTAATTAATAATAATTTGACATAAATGCAAGGTTTGGTGAGGTGTTAGGTTTAATGAAAAAAATTATAAGAAATGCTCCACATCACAGTCTACAGAACATCGTGATCTCCCATGTGAGGTTCTTGTGTGTGTGTATATATATATATATGTATTGATAGTTCAAATTATCAAAACAAGAGTCTAATATTTCACCAATTATGGAGCAACTTTTTATTAAGCTGGTGCTTGCATTCCTAGTGATCATGTTCATAACCGTGCCATTGGTCATGGGGTCCAGAGATGATATTCACTGTCCATGCCCCTCTGTTCCTCTATGCTGTGATGCAAAAATAGCAAAACCAACATTTTAAGTTTTGCTCAAGGTTTGTGCTTCTTAACGCACAATCTATGTTGTTGTAACCGGAGAGTGCTACCTCCTATTGTGATAGCACAAATGAATTCACCATAATAAAAATAAATAAAAGGCTTCTTTTTATTTTTATTTTTCTTTAAGAAGTCTTTGCTGACTTTCTAAAGATAACATCAACGAGCTAGAAGGTAATTTGGCAATTGATATCCATTATTTTTCATACTAGCTAATGTCTTGCGTGATGTATGGTACATTTTGAAATATTTTGTAAAGAATTATCTTATAGTACAAATATATTTAGGAAAACGACTTCAATTGTATTATGAAAGAGGAAACACAAACTGTTAACATTAAAATAATTAAAATTTGAACCTTTCGCTTGTAATTATTTTCCTCTTACTTAAGCGTATGTTTATTTTAATTTTTTATATTATTTATTGCGGGTTATTAATTTGCTTTTTTTTTTCCTCATAAAAACATTGCTTTTATCCTTTGCTGGATTTTGTTTCAATTATTTCCAATGCAATTAAATTTGAGTAAGAATAATATATTTCAAATAAGCTGTTTCTTATATAAATATTAGAAAAATAAAAATAGATAGTCATTTTTATATAAATAATCAGCGCACCATGTACAAATGATTAATTCAAAATAATAAATACATTTACCCTATTAATACTCTTTGTAATTATATAGCATATATTTAGTTTTTATTTTATTTTATTTTATTTTATTTTTTATTAAGATTGTAGTGCACAGTTATTTTTTATATTATTGATGGCATGTTTTATTAAATTTGCTTTTGTCTCTTGATGGCTTTTGTTTCAATTGTTGGTAAAGCAACTAAATATGAGGAAGAATGTCATATTTCAAATTCATAAAAATTTTAGATAATAATAAGTGTTCTAAATCAATTAATTTTTATATTACTTGTTAATAAAATAACTATAGAAATTCCTTTTATATATATCACATATGCCACGTGCGTGATCGGAAACTCATATATATATATATATATATATATATATATATATATATATATATATATATATATATATATATTTTATTTATTTAAAATGTAACATTTTTAGTCATGCTCGATAGATCCTTGACACATTCTCGATCCATCGAGATTTCTGGGTTTCTTCTCGATAGCACCTCGAATGGATCCTCGATACATCGAGCTACGCTTTTCTATATATAGCTGAGGCAAGATTTGGTTTTCATTTTCTCACTTCTCTCTTGATAGAAAACTCTCTTTCTTGACCCAAAACTCTTTTTCACTCTCAAATCTCCTCACCCACATGTTCTTTGGCCTAGATCAAGCACAAAAAACTTGGTAAATGTTCTCATCTTCTCTCGTTTCATGCATTTATGCATTTTAGACCTAAGTTTTGGGGTTTTTCAAAATTTTTGAGTTTTCCATTAAATTTTTGGGTTGGGCTTTGTGTATTTGTTGTTATATGTTCATGCATTGCATCTTCTATACACTATAACAATGTTTCATGCATTTGTTAGAGGTGTGCTTGATTAAACTTGTGAGTGCTATTAGGTTTGGATTGGGTTTTACCCATGATGTTTTTAATTTTTGCACGTCACATGGTCATGCATCTTTCATGCATACGTTCTTTCTTTTTCTTTTCTATTCTGAACTTGTGTTGTGTTTCCTTCTGTTCTGTTATGTTCTGTTCTCTCTCTCTCTCTCTCTCTCTCTCTCTCAGATAGAACCTCTCTATGTCACCCAAACAGAGAAAATCCACTTCGACTCAGAACCCTCTTCGTGGTTCCAAGTCATCCTCTTATGATTCTCCTATTCCATCTCATATTTGGCTTCGTGATGAGAAGGCCACGATGGACTTCTTTGAGAACTTCCAGAACTGTGGCGTTCATCCAAAACACCGGGTCATTCAGTCGGATTTCTCCGACACTACGCTACCCGATGTCATTCGAACTCGGGGATGGGAACCTCTCTGTGAGAAACCATCGTGCGTTGTCCCGTCATGTTTACTCAGGAGTTTTACTCCAACATACATGACATCGATACCTTTGTGCCTTAGTTTGTTTCTATATTCCGAGGTACACGTATCGTGGTTACTCCGGATATTGTATCCGATGTACTACATGTCCCTAGGGAAGTGCATCCTAACTACCCTGGCTGGGCACATCTCCGGACCGTGTCTAAAGACAACCTCATCTCTCACTTTTATGAGACTTCTTCCATATAGGGTGGTAAGCTAAACACTTCGTGCTGGGGTTTTGCTAATGGCCCAAAGTTCCTTAACATGGTGATGACATTCACTCACACACCATTGTCTCACTATAACTCCATCACCGAGCCTCGTGCTCGTTTTCTTCTTTCCTTGATGGAGGATCTTTCCATCGACTTTCCTCTCACTTCATCACATCTATTATAGATGTGGATCAAGATACCGCTACTTATGATAAGCTTATCTTTCCTTCGACTATCACGCGGATCCTTCAGCACTTTCACATTCCCATTCCTCTATCTCCTTTTTTCACTATCATGGGTGCCATCGGCGCTAGTTCTGTCTAGCGGAGTAAGGCTTAGTTTTGACCGAAGTAGCTATGAGTGGAGATAATCGATCCTCCATCTTTTGCTGTTCCACCCTTTTCTTTGACTCCTTCCTCTACGACTGGTGGTGTGACCCTCGAGGCCTTCATGGAGCAGCTTTAGTGGATGCAGGCTAACTTTGGTGGTCGTCTTGACTATCTCACTAATGAGATGTGTCAGATTAATACCTGAGTAAGCCGCATTGCCCGCCGGTAGGCTCGCATGGCTGGTTTTGCTAGTTCTCCCTCTCTTTCTCCGGAGGCCTCACTTGATGATGAGGCTGATGATGATGAGGATGATGCTGACTCTTTTGGTGACGACGAGATGACGACCTCTCGGTGAGTTGCCCTTTGCCATTTGTGACAAAAAAGGGGGAGTAGTTTTGGGTTTTTGAGAATAGTATTGTACTTAAGGGGAGAGTTAGTATAGGACATTTTTGATAGGGGGAGTGTTTATAGTTTCGAGGGATGTAGTGAGGACTTTATGTATTTTCTTTTCTTCTTTATTTACATCCTCTTGTATACCAATCTTGTGACCATTTATTTACGTACATTGTACTTTATTTTCATATATGATGATGATGTATGTTTTTTTCTTCACCTACCTATACATGTGTTGTTTCTTTTCTATCTTTATACATATGTTTCTTTATGTATGCAATCTTTATTTTTGTTTCACACATGATGCCTTGATGAGTTTTGTTTAAGTGATTCAAAAGACAAAGTTGTGAACGTCTATCATGCCATGAACTCTTTTCTTGCAAAGTTTTTCAAAAGCCTGTAGTAGGGATAGATTTACTTTGTAATACAACAAGTGGTTATGAGTTTAGTGATTTAAGACTTCTCTCATGATTATTTATTTTGTTGTGGTTTAGTCACGGATTGCCAAACGGGGAGATTGTTGGGGACAAATTTTATGTAATTGGCTAATCCTTTGACAAAATGCACTTTACTTGTAATTAGGTAGATCTAGGATGGGTTTAAGACTTTAAGAAACATGTTGTTCAAGTCAAGTGTTAAAGCCATGAAGATCTGACCAAGAAACAAGTGAAGAAGAGTTGTTCATTAAATCTCAACAAAAGTCTCGATAGAATCCTTTCTATTAGGATTTAATGTTAAAGCTCGACAGAAGCTCAACACAAGCTGTTTCAGTCGAGACTTACGAAATTAGAAATTCCAGATCTGTTTTTCAGCCTATGCTTGTATATTTGTAAAGGGTTTCTTTTCTCACAACCCTAGACATATATAAGGATTATTTTAAAGGTCATCGCACATACATAAAAGTGACCTAGTTCATTATTCTCTCTCAAGAAGCTACTGTGTCTTTGCACCATAGGGTTTTGTAATCAAGGAGCTTCCTGATCATTATCATTGATGAACTGAAGAACTTTGCAACCAACATCTTCTTCAAGTTGCTGGTGTTAGTCACATAGTTGGATCCATGCATCATTGGTTAGTCATGTATTGGGATTCGTGCATTGAACTAAAAGATTGCCACTACAATACAAGTCCAATCGGGTATTTAGATAAGGGTTCAACTATAAGTTGGTATTTCGGGATAGGCCAAAGGGTTTGGTAAGATTCCTTATACTTGTAACTGCTTGTGATTAATAATAGTGGATTCTTGGGAGTAGTGACCTGAAATTCACTTGGTGGGGTTTTGCCTTGGTAGTTTTCCCCATTCGTAAACAAATCACCTTGTCAAATTTATTTTCTGCTGCATTTAGATAATTTGGTGATTTGTTTGTGTTCCCATCCTATTGCATGTAAGTGAATCTAATTAATTAACTTGGGTAATTAATTAATTTGCAAGGGGTCATTCTTTTTTAACCCATCAAACAAATACTTCACATGATTACTCTTAGTCACCACCTGCACACGATGCCCTCAATTCTAGTCCCTTCATAAGCTTACTTATACAATACACTGGTTTCTCTACCCCTTCTTACTCTTGAGCTAATAACGCTCCCATGGATTGATCTGTATTTGCTATATACAATAACAAAGGCTTCCCAAGTATAGGGGTCACCATAGTGTGGGGATCTGCCAATATCATCTAAATCTTCTTAAATGCTTTCTGACATTGATCACACCGCACGAAGGTTACTCCTTTCTTTGTCTGCTCCATAAGAGATTTCAAGATCTTAGCTAGGCTTGGAATGAATCTCCTCAAATAAGAAACCTTTCCCGCAAAGCTTCTCAACTTTTAAAGTTGTACGAGGATCGAGAGTAGTTATTGCTTCGGCCTTCGTAGCGTCCAAAACAATTCCCCTATGATGAACAAGAAACCCTAAGAATTTCCCTAAAGACACTCCAAAGGCACACTTGAAGGGATTCATCCTCAAGTTATGTTCCCTGCATCTTTCAAAGACTTGTCTTAGATGCATCAAATGTTCAACATGATTCTTTGCTTTTAATACATGATCATAAGCGTAATCTTCCACTTGCTTATGCAACATATCTCCAAAGATTGAAGTCATGGTTCTTTGGTACATTACACCAGCATTCTTTAATCCAAAAGGCATTACCCTATAGAAGTAATTCCTAAAGGGTGTCTTAAAAGTAGTTTTTGGAGCGCCTACTAGGTCCATAAGGATCTGATTATACCCAATATAATTATCTATAAAAGAGAAACGTTCATGATTAGTCACTGCATCTACCAGAATATCAACATTAGGAAGTGAGAACTCATCCTTTGGGCAGGCTTTATTAAGATCTCGAAAATCTACACAAACACTTATCGGGCATTCAATCTCCTCAATGAACCTTGCCTTTAAAAGCTTTTGCACTTCAAACTTTATCATTTCCTCAACATCTAAACGATATTTCCTCGGTGGCTGTTTCACAAGTTTAACATTAGGATCCACCTTCAACTTATGCATTACCAAGTTTGAACTTAAACCTAACATTTCTTGATAGCTCCAAGCAAAGACATCCTTGTACTCTTTCAACAGAGCTACCAACCTTCCTCTCTCCTTTTCGGATAGATTCTTGCTAATCTTTACCATTTTCTCATCTTCTTCACCATCACCCAATTTGAACTCAATGAGCTCTTCGTATATGTTCTTAACACCATCATTCATACACTCAAGGGCTTCCTTCACAAACTTCTTAGCTGTATGAACTTCCTCTGGCTATTGTATTGGATTAAGGGAATTAGGCTCACCATCCTCCTCATCCCTTTCCTTTAACCGTCGGAATTCATATACCACCTGGCCATCAGGCCCAGTGACCCTTCTTATCTTGAAAGGCCTTTCTAGTTCTACTACTTCGCCATCATCTTCCTCGTCTGCTTGTAAGGCAAAAGGATTGAAAGAAAGAATTCTATTTGTTAGTTTTTAGACCCCTTAAAACACAATTGGATTAACCTAGGTAATTAGCCAAGTTGTTACTTAGTCCAAATTCCAAATCTAGGTTATCACAATCAAACAATCATATCATGCAAAGCAGCGGAAAAATAAATAACACAACGATATGATAACCTAGGAAAACCAAATCGGTAAAAAACCTGGGAGGATTTAACCTAGCTATCCTCAAGGTAAAAAGCAAATCCACTAGAAAGAATCGAAGTTCATACAATAAGACTTACAAGCCCTCACGCTCGACTTCTTATTGCTACCCACCAGTAGAACTTACTGACACGACCACGTGCAAGCTTCGAATCCACGGACTCCTTCTTTCTTTGGCCTTTGCAAAACACAAACACCCCCGTTTGTGACTTTGAGATCCCACTCAAAGGTTTAGCAACACAAACTCTCCTGTTTGTGACTCCAAGACCACCCTTAAAGTTTTAGATCATCAACACCTTTGATGACAAGAGAAGGCAACAACTTCTACAATACCAGATTTTGAGATTCTTCAAGGAATAATACCGGTAGAAGACATAAGAGAGCTTTTGGGTACAAAACCCTAGATATACAAAAGAGGTACAAGATGCACTCTAATCTCTCTAAAAAACTCTCAAAATCCCACCTAGGGTTAGCTTATAATGTCCTTTAAATACTTGAAAAAATGGCTCGCGATTTGGGCTTCAAACGAATAAGTTATGGAATTTTTACGTTTGCTGATTTTGCTGATATGTGATTTTGGATCAATCGAATCTGTCTTTCGATCGATCGAACCAACCAGCTTGTAACTCATTAGTTTTTATCCCAAACTTGAGTTTTTTGTCTTGGGCTTCAATGTAGACCATTCTAAACTAATAAGACTTAGTTTTTGTCATGTTTTGTCATGGTTTGCCAACATTACAAACTCAAAACCTAACAATCTCCCCCTTTGGCAATCCGTGACAAAACACACATACAACATAATGCCCATATACAATAAAATGCCCAAATACATCACAAATCCCAATCTAAGACTCCTAACCTAGAAGTTGCAAGAAGAGGTAAAAGGTCTTGATCGAAATGTACCTGTCTTTCCTGAAACACTCAACAAACACATCACCGCATGTGTGGAAAGAAAGACATATAAACAATAATATGAAACAGAATAAAAAAAATAATTAAAAAAAAAAAAAAAACTAACTCTCTCCCTAAGTTAGATACAACAAAAAGTTTTTTATATTCTCCCCCTAAACAAAACAAACAGGTTATCTATGTCTCCCCCTTTTTGTCACGTATTGACAAAGTCTACTTAATCAGAAGGTAGACAGAAAACATACGCAATGAGTAAGAGAAAATAGAGACAACTCCCCTAAGAACCACAAAGGTTAAAAAGTTTCTCCCCTATAAAAATAGGAAAAACAAAACAAGTTTTGGGAAAAACAGTTTTGGGGAAAAATAAAGGGGTGGGGATAAATAAAAAGACACAAACCAAGTTTAAAAAAAAAAAAAAAAAAAAAAAACTAAGTTGAGGATACACATGAAGAAAAAATATTCTCTCTTTCAATAAAATGCAAATATGGCACTATGTGACCCATAAACATTTGCATGAGTAGAGAAAATATTTGCACATTGATTATCCATCATATCTCGTAAGAAAATAATTGTCTACAATTCACACATAAAAATAGCATATACTAGAAAGTACATAACTCAAAAATTAATCAATCAAGTTGAGTACCCAATTTAGCAAAGTGTATGCATGTTATGTGTGAAAACAATGAGAGATATGACTGCAAAACTGCAAGATGGATACAGAAAACAATGCAATGCATGTGAATCCTAAACATAAATGATGCATGGAAAAATCAAATTTTTGAAAAAACAGAGTAATTTAATGCGAAAACTCCTCAAAGCACAATATTTCATGAATGAAATGTATGAGCATGAGATTAAAAGTTTTTTTTTTAAAAAAAAAAAAACACTTGAATTCAACCCAGATCTTCCAAAAACAAGTTTTTCAACCAATTGTCCTCAAAAACTCAAACATTAAGCACATTTTGCATCAAAATCAAGGAACTTTAATCTTGGATGGCCACAACAAGATCACACACAATATAATGTACCAAGTTTAGCAAAGAGTAACTTGTGTAGTGTGTGCAACTAGTAAAAGTTTGAGATACATGTGAGGTGATATATAAATAGAAATCAATCACAATGTCTACAAAATTCATCACATAGAATTTGAAAGAGACTATCACCTAAAGAGTTATATCATATAACTCCCACATCTCCTAGATCATAAGCTTGCACTCATGTAAGTTTCTTGAATTATGCCTCATAATATACACACCAATTTTAATTCATCCAGAAACTTATTAAAAGGCGAGGATAATGTACACACCAATTTTAATTATGTGATTTTGGTATCAAGCCTAATAGTACACACCAATTTTAGCATTTATGATCGAGGCTACACCTTATGTTCTTTTTGTGCATGTGCTACACTTTCTCGAGCACGAAATCTTACAATATGCACTAAGGTGTTCATGATTGGCTAGTGAATAGTGGTGAGATGGTTATTTATGCCTTTCTCTAAAGGTTCAAGTCCGACAGTCAAAGACATGTGACTTCAAGATCAAAACAAAGTGATCAAAACCATAAACATCTTTCCCACATAACATGCACTACAAAGCTTCAACTAGTAAAGTGCAATAAGTAAGCTCATTAAAGCTAAACAAGGTACATAAACTTGTTTTGTAAAGATAATATGGCCAATCCTTGATTATAAATCCAAGATGTGAAATACAAAACACAAAAATCTTTTTGGTTTTAAAAAATTTATGACCAAAAACAAAAAGCACACATTATGCTAAATGAGCAATGCAAATGCAATGCATGACAATTAACTTAACTAAGCTATAGAGGGTACACAAACAAGAAATATCAATTTCTTAATTAACCCATGAATACATGTACAAACTAGTACATACTCACACAAAATCGTAAATAGCTTAGCACTTATTTAACACATACTATTCAAGTTTCTCCATAATGTCAAGCATGTTTTAAATCAAGAGAGAGATATCATAACTCATGTAATCCTCAAGAAAAATAAAACTAGACACAAAATAAAATATTTTTGTCTTTTTGAAATTTTTTCAATGTTTTTGGATTTTTTTTTTTAATAAAAAAACTAAAAAACAAAACAACAAAAACAAAACATGTCCACAAACAATTGAAAGAATTAAATCAGGGGACAAGTCAGCAACACTCACCTTAGAGAATTTTTTCTCACCCATATAGCACGAGTCTTGACTTTGTAGGTGAAAATCCATGAGAAGCGGAGTGTATTTGAGGAATTACACCAATCTTCCGAGAGAGACTGAAATCCTGCAAATTCCTTTCACAAGCCAACAAGCTCAAATTTTTCAAAAGAATATGAAACAATTTATATGGACTTATGGTAGAAGAAATATCATCACAAATCCTAGACTGAAACACAGAATGCTTAAATTTCAATTTATGACAATTAGGATGAATGTGACCACGAACACGACAAAAATGGCAGACAGGAACAAATTTAGGAACATCAGTATTCCTAGTGGGGTTTCCGGTCACAGGCTTTGGTTCTTGCCAAAACAAAGAACAATTTGGTCTAATATGACCAACAACACCACAAAGGTGACAGGTAGGCACAAAAACAGATTTATTATGCTCTCTAACAGTAGGTTTAGACTTAGGTTTATAAACTTTAGCGTCAACATCAGAACTTTTACCTTTGTCTAACCTAGCAAAATAAGTCTTTTCTTTATTATTCCTCTTGAAAGGAGGGATATAAACTTTCTCGATTTTAGGCTTAAGAGAAACAAAAACACTTCACTTATCAACAGCAGATTTGGTACAAGTCAAATTTTCAATTTCAGTTTTAGATTCAATTAACTCTTGTTCCAAGCTTTTTATCTTCTCATCTTGAGAGGAAATTTGATTTCTCAAAAATTCATTCTTTTTATTAGATTCATCTAATCTAACAACCAATTCCTCTTTTTCAAGATTAGCCAATTTTAACTCTTCCTTGAATTTCTTAGCAATTTTCATAGATTTCAATAATTCCTTACGAAGAGTTTCATAGGCATTAATAAAATCAACAAAAGCATGAGCAGAAACATGATCGAAAAGACACTTCAAATTATCCATGACAACAGGGGTCAAGAATCGGATCTTAGATCAAAAGATCTAAAACAAAAGAGCAACCCGCTCCGATACCACTTGTTAGTTTTTAGACCCCTTAAAACACAATTGGATTAACCTAGGTAATTAGCCAAGTTGTTACTTAGTCCAAATTCCAAATCTAGGTTATCACAATCAAACAATCATATCATGCAAAGCAAATGGAAAAATAAATAACACAACGATATGATAACCCGGAAAAACCAAACTGGTAAAAAACCTGGGGAGGATTTAACCTAGCTATTCTCAAGGTAAAAAGCAAATCCACTAGAAAGAATTGAAGTTCATACAATAATACTTACAAGCCCCCACGCTCGACTTCTTATTGCTACCCACCAGTAGAACTTACCGACACGACCACGTGCAAGCTCCGAATCCACGGACTCCTTCTTTCTTTGGCATTTGCAAAACACAAACACCCCCGTTTGTGACTTTGAGATCCCACTCAAAGGTTTAGCAACACAAGCTCTCCTATTTGTGACTCCAAGACCACCCTTGAAGGTTTAGATCATTAACACCTTTGATGACAAGAGAAGGCAACAACTTCTACAATACCGGATCTTGAGATTCTTCAAAGAATAACACTGGTAGAAGACATAAGAGAGCTTTTGGGTACAAAACCCTAGATCTACAAAAGAGGCACAAGATGCACTCTAATCTCTCTAAAAACTCTCAAAACCCCACTTAGGGTTAGCTTATAATGTCCTTTAAATATTGGAAAATACGACTCGCGATTTGGGCTTCAAACGAATAAGTTATGGCCTTTTTACATTTGCTGATTTTTTGTTTGATATGCGATTTTGGATCAATCGAATCTGTCTTTTGATCGATCGAACCAACCAGCTTGTAACTCATTAGTTTTTATCCCAAACTTGAGTTTTTTGTCTTGGGCTTCAATGTAGACCATTCTAAACTAATAAGACTTAGTTTTTGTCATGTTTTGTCATGGTTTGCCAACATTACAAACTCAAAACCTAACACTATTCTCGCCTTCAGGTTCATATCTTGATATAAAGTTGCTTCGGTGAAATGAAGCTCTGCTCTTCAAAAGGCATCTTGGTGGCCTCAATAACTACCTTCTTGGTCCTCCAGATTGCCTTCACACATTGATGATATGTAGAAGCCATCGCTTTATACGCCTTCAGCCATGAACAACCTAAGATGATGTAGTAAGATGTATTCCCTTCCATTACGGGCATGAGAGTAGGTGCCCAAATTAGCCTAACCCTAAGGTCCAAAGACACATGCCTAAGAGTATTCTACTATAGAGCTCCTATTCCCGCCACCTGCATTGGCTCTGGGATGATTCTTTCCCTCGGGATTGCCAAAGCATCAAAAGTTGGGAGAGGTAGAATATTAGTGGATGCACCAATGTCCACCAATGCCCTTTTGATTCGAGATGCTCCCACAAAGGCAGTGACATACAAAGGTTTATCATCGTCAACAGTTCGATTGACTAGATCTTTATTAGAGAAAGTGACTAAATCCTTTGCTTCCTGGTATGTCACTTGCATCAAACTTCCTTTAACAGGGGCCATTTTGTGGTTCCTTTCCATCACCCTGGTTAAGGCCTAGGCTACTACTCTTCTAGCCATCAGTTTAAGACCTATTCCCTCAAGAAAGGAATGTATTTTATCTTCATGCTGGATTCTCACTATCATCTTTCAT
This sequence comes from Quercus dentata, assembly GCA_028216015.1. Taxonomy (NCBI): domain Eukaryota; kingdom Viridiplantae; phylum Streptophyta; class Magnoliopsida; order Fagales; family Fagaceae; genus Quercus; species Quercus dentata. The sequence goes on from CP116450.1 coordinate 16,119,840, forward strand.
CTATTAATGATGGGGATGATGAGCTACTACTAGCCATGTTCTCTACTTCTTCCTCCATAGGATCTTCACAACCCATGAAGAAAGTCATTGCCACCTCTGACTTACGCTTCTTGGGTCAGCTCTCTTCCTAGTTTGATAACCAAATCTCCCTTGGCTACCTTATTATAGAAGATATTTTTCAAAGCATAAAAATCCATAGTATGGTGGTCACATCTCCTGTGATACCTACAATAGAGTAGATTTCGCTTCTCCTCTTCTGTAGGCTCATGCTTGCATTCAGGCAATGTCACTACACCATCTTTCACCCAAACTTCTAGGATGCTATACAACTCTTCAAGAGACACGGTAAAAGGAGGGGGAATACCACCTCTATCCCTCTTCCCTCCTTTGGCAATCATCTTGGTTTCTTCTATCACAACAACCTCCACTTTCTTGTTTTCTCTCCTCCATGCTTGTCTAGGAGCACTTATAGTTTGTGAAACTAATCCCTTTGAAGGCTTCCTTACAGATGTGCTTGTTGTCCTTGCAGCCTCTACAAGTCTCATAAAACTAGAGATCTGGAGATTCTCTAAGTAAGGCTGGTATTCATACAACATACCCGCAATACAAACATCCACCAGCCTCTCTTTCTCCACCGGATCATAACACAACACAGAGAGATCTCTAAACCTATGGATATACTCCAGTAATCCTTCGGACACCCTTTGCTTCTCGTGTTGCAAATCTGACAACGTAAGCTTTTCTTCCAAAGCAAAGAACTTTTTCATGAAATGTGTTGCTAAATCATTCCAGCTTAGCACCGACCTTAGTGTGAGACTGGTATACCAAGTAAAAGCTCGACCTTCTAAAGATTTTGAGAACTCCTTGAGCCTCAACTCGTGATCATGAGAGGGAGTTGTCGGGGCATCCATATACCACCTAATATGCTCTCTAGCGTTTTGTGTTATGCCATCATACTTAGGGAATATAGGAGTTGTGTAGTTAGCAGGGTAAGGTTTCCCAACTATTTCTTTAGGATATGGAGGCCTGGTATCAACATAAATAGCACTTTCCATCTTTTTGGCTTCAAACAGAATAGCATGTATATCTTCCCTAGTCAAGTAAGGAGACCCCTGAGGACCTTGAGGAGTTTGAGGTACAGTTGTCTCCCGATGTAAGGACTCTCCTAATGTAAGGACTAGAACTCTGCCCATATAGCGGCTTGAGCACGTTGGAGGTCTTCAATGGCAGCCATCATCACCTACTCTCACAATGAGCGGTTTCACCTGAAGACCTTACGTCCTTAGAATGCATGGACATGTGATCTACACTGGGTTCTGACCGGTGATTCTCATCCACCATAGCCAGTGTCCCAGCAACTACCTTCCTTCTTAGAGGCATAGAGAAAGTAATCGCAAAACAGAGGTGTACAACTTAATGAAAACACCCTTAAAAAGGAAAATAACCAGAGATCCCCAGTAGAGTCACCAAAAATGTATGTGCAAGTTAGATTTGAGCTTGTTTATGGAAGTGAAACAAGTTGTCTTACAGTGCATTTGCATGAGAAAGCCCGAATAGATGCAAGCTTTGACATGATGCTCAACACTCAAAATAAGAAAATAGAGAAAGTGATGGTAGGACATGAAAAAGACGCACATTTAGACAAGAAAAAGAAGATAATTATCAAAATAACACATGTCGTACATGGAAAACCCTAGAGAAGGGATAAAACCACGGTTTGAGTAAGAATGTAACATTCTTGCTCGACTCAGCTAGTATTATGTATCAGAAAGAGAACAGTTTACATTAAGGTTGCCTTTCTTTCCTTCCAACTCTCCACTTTCATCTCCCAAAATATCTGGTTGGGTTCTTGCCCTAGAAGTTCAGCCGCATGTTCCTTTTATACTCTAAGGAGCATGGTTGAGTACAAGGACAGGTGTCAAGTCAGCATATTCTATCTTTTAAGATCTTTTTACAGCTATGATATTATTTGCTGACTAAGGGATAAGAGATACGCCAATGTGGCACTGGGACCTGTGGGTGGGCAGCGTTGCTACTACGTGGGAGACAAGTCTTGGACATTAGGAGGGACATCGGGAGTATTGTGATTAGTACACGTGTTCCTCAAGGTGACTCATGATGCACTCAACCAATAAGGGGTGTCCACATAGTCTCTGACCTTAAAAGGTCACTATCTCCCTTTTGGTGAGTATTTGAGTACTATGTCAGGTGTAAATCTTACTTCCTTCCCAAGGCAGTCACGCCTTTATCATTGACCAGGACAAAATCTTTTAGCCAACACCTACTCTCCCTTCCCTCATAGCTGCTCCACATGTAAGGTCTCGATTCAACCGCTCATGCATTTTCCCATGCTTTAGTGGTGTTATGTACACTTATTATTAAATCATTTTCAATTATACTATTCTAATGTGTGTATAAAAAAGTGGACACTAAAGAATAAGAAAGATAAAGTTTTTACAACTTAAGCCAAAAGTTTGGCTAAACAAAATAAACCTAAAATAAAATAGATGAAAAATAGCAGCGGGTTCAACGGCGAGCACTTCAAGGAGACCTTGGCACATAGGCATCCATATCATCCACAGAGTCTTTTTGGGGATAGCTCGGAGCCAAATACTCCATCTCCTCTTCATCATCATCTTCTTCTTCCTCCTCTCGGCCTTATCATCCCCCGAGTCGGAGTCATCAGAAGAGCCCTTAAAGGAGATGTCAGAGGAGTCTACCTCTTAGGAGTCGAAAAGCCCCGAAGCGCTGGACCCTAAACTTGAGCAACCCAGCCTTTGCGTTCTCCTATGGCAAATGGGTGCTTCCAAGAATGCAGCAATCGCTACATCTTCAGCTTCCTTTTCAGCCCTCAACCAAAGGTCTAGGGAGTTCTCCTTCTCCTCATCACTCTAGTGAAAGGGAGCAACTTCCTCGGGAATGAAAACCCGAGGGGGCGGAAGAAAAATGGGGAAAGGAGGAGGAGAATGCAGAGGGCTTGGTGGTGGGGAAGGAGTACGATCAGAACAAGCACTCCCAAAAGAGCCTAAGGAGTGATGTAGGGAGTTTGAGCCGTCGGAGGAAAAGGTTGACATTTTTTGTGAACATAAAGGTTTTGAAGAAAGAACAGAAAGATACAAAAGGAATGAAGATTAAAGAAAAATCATTCTCTATTTAAATCCTTTAACTACAAAGACATGGCATTTGTGAGGAGTAATGTATGTCTGCTAAAACGCAAGAAACAAAGAGGCACCAAAACCGCTAGAAGCACCCTTTCGAGCCACGTGTCCATTTTAAATGTCACAAGGCATAAGTACTGAATTGTTAATACCTGAACCAATGTGGCTGCCAAAGACCTTTGCCATTAAACGCCATTGACAAATCAGGGGCTAATGTACATAACACCACTAAGGCATGGGAGAATGCATGAGTGGTTGAATCTGGACCTTACACATGGAGCAGCTGTGAGGGAAGGGAGAATAGGTGTTGGCTAAGAGATTTTGTCTTGGTCGCTGACAAAGGCATGACCGCCCTGGGAATGAAGTAAGATTTACACCTAAAATAGTACTCAAGTACTCACCGAAAGGAAGATAGTGACCATTTAAGGTCAAAGACTATAAGGACACCCCTTATTGGTTGAGTGCCTCAAGAGTCACCTTGGGGAACACGTGTACCAATCACGAGACTCTGATGTCCCTCTCAATGTCCAAGACTTGTCTCCCACGTAGTAGCAATGCTACCCACCCACGGGTCCCAGTGCCACGTTGGCACAGCTCTTATCCCTTAGTCAACAAATAATATCACAAGTTTAAAAAGATCTTAAAAGATAGAATATGATGACTTGACACCTGTCCTTGTACTTAGCCATGTTCCTTAGAGTATAAAAGGAACATGCAAATGAACTTCTAGGGCAAGAACCCAACCAGATATTTTGGGAGATGAAAGTGGAGAGTTGGTAGGAAAGAAATGCAACTTTATTGTAAACTATTCTCTTTTTGATACATAATACGAGCTAAGCCGAGCAAGAATGTTATGTTCTTGCTCAAACCGTGGTTTTTTATTCCTTCTCTAGGGTTTTCCACGTACATCATGTGTTATTTTGATAATGATCTTCTTTTTCTTGTCTAAATGTGCATCTTTTTTATGTCCTACCATCACTCTCTATTTTCTTATTTTGAGTGTTGAGCATCATGTCAAAGCTTGTATCTATTCGGGCTTTCTCATGCAAATGTATTGTTAGACAACTTGTTTCACTTCCATAAACAAGCCCAAATCTAACTTGCACATATAACAAGAAAAGGGTAAATTCTAAATTACACCTCTAAAGATTGGGGTGATTGGATTTTACACCCTAAAGTTTTAGAAACTTGATTTTACACCCTGAAGTTTGGTTCCATTAGCAATTCACCCCCATAGTTAGTTTCCACTATTAAGTGACACATCATCTTGCTGATATGTTTTAGTTTTGCCAAATCAACCCAAAACAACATCGTTTCAGTAATGACTAAGTGAATAGCTGCCACAATCAAAATTCAATACTACATTGTTTTAGACCTAAACTAAAAACACAAACACTTATCTTAAACGGCAGGCCAAACTCTAAAATTTAAATATAAAAATAACAAATAAAAAATAAAAACACAAAGAAGGCAAACCTCATGCTTCCCTAACCAAAACCCCACTAACCCAAGCCTCCTTAACCTAAACCTCATGAACCTAGGCGGTGACAGCAACGACAACGCCAATAGTGAGCTACTCTTCTCTTTTTCTCTCCTTTTGAATTTCGCTTTCGTAGTCTTAGTTTTTTTTTTTTTTTTTTTTTGGTTGGGGGAAGGGGGGGGGGGGTTTGCTAGATCTTCATTCATGAAATCACTTGGCCACAAACAAATAGCCTCCACCTTTTGTAAGAAAAGAGAGAGGAAAGCAGAAATTAAGAATTAAGGAGTAACAATGAGTGAAGGAAGAGAAGGGAGTATAACGTTAGAGCACACACCAACATTGGTGGTTGCATTGGCGTGCATTGTGATTGTCGCCATTTCTCTTGCAGTGGAACGTGTCCATTTCACCAGCCAAACTTTGACAAGAAAGAACCAGAAACCCCTTTACGAAGCTTTACAAAAAGTTAAAGAAGGTCTTTCTTTCTATTATATATATATATATATATATATATATCCAATTTCATTCTGCGTTTAGGTTTTTCTTCTATTCTAAATTGAACTTTGTATCTTAAAATGTGTATATTGTTAGAGTTGATGCTTTTGGGGGAGAAAATGGGAAAATGCCCCTTTCAAAAAAAAAAATCCAGCATTTTGCCCCATTTTTGAAACTAATTTGGAAAATGCCCCTCTTTTGAAACTCGGTTTTTTCAAAATTGAGTTATAAAAAAAAAAAAAAAATTTATGGTGCCTATAACGGCATTTTAAAGAGCCTATAATGACGTTTTAAGGATCTATAGTGGCATTTTGTAATCCGATCTCCATGAAGTTGAGTTACATGCAATTTTTTTCCTTTTTTTTATCTATAACTCGGCTTCATGGAGATCGAGTTAGAAAACGCCACTATAGGTCTTTAAAACACCACTATAGGCTCCTTAAAAATGCAACTATAGGGCTTAACTTGATTTTGAGAAAATCGAGTTTCAAAAGAGGGGCATTTCCCTAATTAGTTTGGGAAAGAGGGCAAAATCCTGGATTGTTTTTTTAAAAAGGGCAAAGGCCAATTTTTTCCCGCTTTTGGGATTCATATCATTGCCTGCCATTTAAGCTACATGTTTGTGTTTTAAGTTTAGGCCTGAAACGACGTAGTTTTGATTGTGCCAGCTATTCACTTAGTCATCACTGAAACGACGTAGTTTTAAGGCAAATTTAGCAAAAATAAAACACATTAGCATGATAATATGTCACTTAACAACAAAAACTAACTATGGGGGGTGAATTGCTAACAAAACCAAAATTTAGGGTTTAAAATCAAGTTTTTGAAACTTTGGGGTGCAAAATACAATCAACCCCAAACTTCAAGGGTGTAAATTAGGCCTATTCATGGATATATCGACACCGACAGAACCGGACTGACCGCACCGCCCCGCCCTGCTCAAGGCTTCGCCGAAGGTTTCGATGCGGTGGTCGGCGGTAGATCTTCACTACCAACGTCGGACCGGTGCAGCCATCAGCGTTGAGATGTGCACATCAACAAAGACCGAACCAACCTGAGCATGTTTTATATATATATATATATATATATATATAGAGAGAGAGAGAGAGAGAGAGAGAGAGATGGATTCAAGTTACACCTGGTGTAACTCAAAAGAATTACACATTTTCTAAACTATTGGATTTAAGTAGATCCAACGGTTAAAAAAGACACTTATTAATGATAATATTCTAATTAGAATCTCATTAATTATCCCTAATTTATTACCTTCCATACCTATCTCTAAATCAAAACAAAGGTCTATGTTTCTCTCTCTCTCTCTCTCTCTCTCTCTCTCTCTCTCTCTCTCTCTCTCTCTCTCTCTCTCTCTCCCCCTATAATTCACATTTTTCTCTACCCTCTCTTTCTCCTCCATCACTCAAATCCCTCAAAGATGCAGTTGAAATTTTGGAAAGCTGACTTGAAGAAGGAAAAGTGACACATGCGAATTAAAATCAGTAAAATCTTTCCAAGTCTCAAATGGGAAAAAGGTTACATCAAATCTTATTAAGGATCACATTTTAAACACCAACGTACAAGACCAGATTACTTATTTTCCGCAAGACTATGGTGTATTAGTATGTACATGATTTAGTTCCTTTCCTTCAAAAAAAATTTACAAGATAGAAATGAAGGCAAGCAGTGAAGCTAATAACAACAACACTGGCACAAGCATGACATAGATTAAGTTTAATTTGAAAATAATTATTTTTAGGTGATGAAATAAATTTCGGCCAATCCTTTTATAGATCCTTAAAGGCTTGAGTACAGGAAAGAATTTGGTTTTCCCTTGGTTTTGTGGATGTTCTTGGAGTCATCTTTTGGTCTGGATTTTTTTAATTGTTTTATTCTGTGGATGTTGATAAATTTTTGCTTTTGTCCACTCCTCTTAACAACTTGTCTAGCCTCAAGAATGGGAAAGAAAAATTCAGTATGAGGATAGATGGGCTGGACACGTAGGATATTAGATCGTACTATTTTTGGACAAAAGAAGACATGATAATGTCCAAGCGGTGGAAGTGGAGAAACTATACAGTTCTCTGGAGGACCATATCACTTGTCCACTATTCCACTAAAAGACTCTCACTTGTTCAAAATTGTTTGATTAAGTAATTAGTTTCTGTTAAAAAAAAAAAAAAAATTCTAACTTAGCAATTTTAAACAGTGGGGGGTTTCTTAGTAGAATGATGGACCACGTCACTTGTCTATTATAAGGACCTTATAATTTCTCGTGGAGGTGGAAGAGTGATGAAGGAGAGAGAAACATATACATTTTTTTGGGTTTAGAGATAAGTATGAAATGTCATAAATAAGGAATAATAAATGAGATCTTATTCAGAATATTAGCATTAATTAGTATCTTTTTTGACCGTTGGATTTACTTAAATCCAATGGTTTAAAAAATGTGTAATTTTTTAGAGTTACACTAAGTGTAACTTGAACCCATCTCATATATATGTGTGTGTGTGTGTGTGTGTGTGTGTGCTTATAAATATCATACCGTTCTAAGAAGAGCTCAAGAGAAGAGGCCGCCTAAGCCTAACGTTCTCATCCATGAACAAGTCAAAAAACATTTTTGAATTATTATCCATGACCATGAACAGGCCTAACATTCTTATCAAAAAAAAAAATTGAATTAAAAAAGAAGTTAATGTGTGTGAGTGAGGCTACCTTTCTCGGTCAAAAAACGTGTGTCGGGAGGAATAGCCAAATGGTCTCATCACCGAGTGTAAGTGGTCTTGTCTAGTAACTCTAGTGTCTTCCCACTTGCATTTTTTGAAAAAAAAAAATATTTAAAAAAAAATTCCATATGGCCCTATGGGTTACAGTCTTGCCACTTGCATTTTTGGAAAAAAAAAAAATTTAATGCCGCATGTATTAGTCAGCGACTCACTGTCTTGCCACTTGCGTTTTTTGAATAAAATAAAATAAAAAATGATGTTGTATTGTCACTGTTTGAGTAATTGATAGAGTCATTTACTGTGCAAAATGTATTTTTTTCTCTTTTGATCTCAGCCACACACGTCTTTTCTCTTGAGTTGTCTCCTACTCAAACTCAGCTACTCTCATAATTTGATTTCTCCTCTTTAGTCTTTAGACTTCTGCTCCTCTCATGGTCTCACCACTCGGACTCGAAACTCAGTCACTCATCGGTCATCAGCCACCTTCATTTTTCTTCCCTCTCAATCTCAAAATCTCGGGCTCTCACCTAACCATTTTTCTCTTCTTTTTTGCTCTCAACCACATAATGTTTCTTCCAAACCCTTATCCCACTGAACAATTAATAGTGTTTCCCTCTCAATCTCAGATTTTCAGGCTTCCACCAACCATTTTTCTCTTCTCTTTTGTACTCAGCCACATAATTTTTTTTTCCATACCCATATAACCGAACAAACCACACCAAGCCGCTAAGATTAACCACACCTTATGTAGACCAGTTTTTACCTTCCAAAAGTGAGGTGTGGTCAAGCATAGGGTGAAACCGCACCCTATAGGTGTGGTGCAAAAAACCTCTTCAAAGCTGAACGAACCGAACTGTATACACTCCTAGTGTAAATTGCAATTTATTTAGAAGAAAATTAAGGATATAAAGGTAAATTACAAATTTTAGACAAAAACACAAAACCTACCCTCCAAGTATCACTATAATTTATTTCAAGCTTCTAACTTTGCTCTTGTGCAATTGAATTTTTAATTTTCAAATTTAGTCAATCATGGTCTTTCAACCACTTTTGTTAGAAGGTTTATTAAGTATTAACTAATATTAAAAAATTCAAAAATAATCTACATAAAAATATATAAAAATAATTTTTGAAAAAAACAAACAAAAAAAAAATTCAGCAAACTCTCCTAGCAATTTTCCAATATGAGAAAAATTTTATTTTCCCAATCTCACAACATCATCCTCAAACACAAACACAAACACGACCCCTTCTCTGTCTTGTTTATTGTAAATATTAATCAACAAATATATCGGGACTAAGATGAAATCCTATCTAGAATGGAATTGAAGCAAATTTTTAACAAGCAATACGAGAATATAAAAATAAAAAAATAAATCTATGCTTAATTTAAAGGAAAATAACAAATTATTTGTCTTTTCACTCAAGTAACAAGTTCAAATTTTAATTATTTTAATGTTAACAATTTGTGTTTCCTCTTTCTGATGATATGTAATACAATTAAAGTCGATTTCCTATATATACATGGACTATAAGATAATTTTTTACAAAATATTTCAAAATGTACGCGAAAAATCAGCTAGTATATGAAAATAATGCACATCATTTGCCAAATTACAAGAAATTATAAGGTCCTCATGGTGGATCATGTCACTTTTGCCTAGTGGTCCACTATTCCATTAAAAGACTCCACCTATTTAAAAAATTACTGACTCAATTTATGATAAAAGCAAAAGTGAAAGATAACAAAATTTAAGCATTATCTATTTTAAGCACTCAGGAAAAAAAAAAAATCATTCTTTTAACGGCAAATGTTAAGGTGAAAAAGTTGTTTGTGTTTCATTTTATCATAACAGAACATAGTTTTTTATTCTTAGTTCTTACTGCATTGCAATATTAGACACTCAAATGACTGATGGAGGTATGCTTTTGTCAATGGCTTCTATCATAATAGAACACAGTTTTTAATTTACATCCTTAATCATACACTGCCTTATTTAACAACCTCATATCTAGTCGAACACTACAAATCCAAATGATGTTATGTTTGTAGATGGCGTTGAAGCTAGATATCACATCTGATATTTTTTTAGGAGATGTTGATAAGATGTATTAGTTATTTTATTTCAAGGCTATATGATTTTATTATAATAATATCTTGATGTGAAAAATGTAATTTTTTTTTTTAATAGATAGCGTTTAAATATTTTTATCTTTTACTTTTATTTTTATCATAAACTTGAGTCAGAAAATTTTTAAACATGTAGAAGTCTTTTAATGGAATGGTAGACCATTAGGCAAAACTAACGTAATCCACCATGAGGATCTTATAATTCCTCCCAAATTACCTTCCTGCACGCTGATTTTATCATTAGAAAGTCAGCAAATACTTCTAAAATAAAAATGAAATAATAATAAATTAGCCTATTATTTATTTCTATTTTATTGAATTCATTTGTGCTATCACAATAGGAGGCAGCACTCTCCGGATAAAGCAACTGTTATTTCACCGAAACATACATTGTGCTTTAAGAAGCACAAAACTGGAGAAAAAAAAAATTAAACTGTTGGTTTTGCTACTTTGCAAGGCAGCAGTCAGGAATAGCGGGGCATGGACAGTGATCAATACCAGTTCTGGACCCCATGGCTAATGGCATGGTTATGAACATGATCACTAGGAATGCAAGCACCAGCTTGATAAAAAGTTGAAAAAGCTGCTCCATATTTGGTGAACTAGATGTGGTTCCTTTGTCTTTTTTTATTTATGAAGATGTGGCTCTATTTATAGTAGAGAGTGAGAGTTCAAAAACGTGTACAAAAACACTTTTGAACGTTTAGACCCCCAAAAACCAACTAAACCACCACAAGCAATATGTCAAACAACTAGTGTGCGGAAACTTAACATATGCTATAATATGGAATAGGTTAAACAATTATCTAAGTCATAACAAAATAAACCACAGCAGATAATGTAAAGGCGGAGATAGAGAGGAAGGAAGATGCAAACACAACGATAACACCAGATATGTTATCGAAGAGGAAACCGAAGATCTCGGCGAAAAACCTCTCCGCCGCCCTCCAAGCGGTAATCAATCCACTAGAAAATACAGTTGGGATACAAGGACAGCAATAGACCCTCCAAGCCTAATCTACCCAATGCACCTAAGCCCTCCAAGCTTCTTGCTCCAACGAGGTTGCGCCGAACCTTTTTCTTCTCTAGCTTACAGGATTCCGCTACTACACCGTAGCATCAACCAATGAAGATTGGCTCCTTCCTAATCGCTTCCCCGAACTCCAAACGACTGACTCACGAGAGATGATAATGGTGAGAACCAGGTTTGGTTATAATGCCTCTCAAGGATTTGACAATGGAGAGGAAGAGAGTGAGGGAATTTGATGAGACTCTAAGGTAGAGATTGTGGGTGAAACAATCTGGTTTTTCTTTAGGGTTTCTCTCTCAAAATTCTCTCTGGAAGCTCTCTTTCAATCGTGGGTTAAAAGGGTATTTATACTTTGGAGTGGAGAGGAATGCGAAACGTCGGGTTTTTCCAAAACAGGTGGCTCGCGGCTTGACCTCGCGGCTTGACTAAGTCGCGAGTTCCATCCGAGATAACCGTATGGCCAGATTGTCCTGTTTTGTCCTGTAGTGCTCCAGCTAGCATGACTGTTCATCTTCCAAAGATGCTTGGCACGTGTGCGATTCTCTCAGCGGGTTGAAGCCGCGAGTCCAGCCGCGAGTCCCAGCCGCGACACTGCTTTTTCTTGCACACTCTTGAGCAATCTTCACTCTATCTCACTCACTACCCTTACAACAATCCCACCTAAATACAGGGTTACTAAATGCTAAATTACAAGCAAATTTGGCACGGAATAAAGCCAATTAGATGGTTGAATAAATTCAACCTTACAGAGAGCCTCCCATAATTTGGCAAATGATGTTCGTTATTTCCATACTTATCAGGATCACAATTTGCTATAATTTTGGCAAATGATGTAATTAAGTACATTATTTTCATACTAAGATTGTCAGGGTCACATCTGCAATCTAAAATTAGGGGAGGCTCTCTACTATAAATGGAGCCACATCGTAGATAGCCTCCCCTGATTTTAGATGTACGTGGCTCCATTTATAGAATTATTGTAGAGAGCCTCCTCTAATTTTAGATTGCAGATGTACTTACATCATTTGACAAAATTATAGCTGATTGTGTTCCTGACAAGTTTGGAAATAACGAACATCATTTGCCAAATCGATCACCCTTCAACTGGCTGATTTTATCTTTAGAAAGTCGGCAAATATTTCTAAAATAAAAATATAGATTAGAATAAGAGTATAGATCTAGTCAAAATTGATAGAAATTTAATTCTTATTTATCGATTATTATCTTATCTGGTTTTTTTTTTCAATAAATTAAATAAATACTTCGTGTATCTGAACCCATCATTTAAATAATTATTAAAACAAATACCAAGTCCATTGATAGAATAGAGAGAAATATATACATTGATTCACACACTCGGATTATATTTGTTTAATTTATTATTGTCAATATGGATGTAAACCTTAAAAAAATAAAATAAAATAAATAAAATAAAAAGACCCACAACATCGAAAAATTATTCAGCAACATCAAGCAATTATGCATAGTAATGTTGCCTAAGATTTCAGGTGGCTGTAAACCATCACTTTTTTTTTTTAAAGAATAATAATTCAATAGTTACAACACAAAACAAACACATAAAAGAATTACTTAGGCGAAAGCCAAAAAGAAGAACAAGCACAAAACAATAAAACTGAAATATTATCATTTTTCTTTTTTTTTTGTGCTCATAGAAGATATTTGGTTGCACTTCAAATGCATTCTCCTTATAATTTTATAGTTAGAGGTTATAGTTGTAGATACATAAAGGTTGTTCAAATTCTTTTCCCCGTGTTTAGAATGCAAATTAACTTTTTATAGAAAATTATGTGAAGTTTATGGGGAGAAATTTATTGTCTTAATACATGTATGGGAGAAATTAATCTTCCTATTGACCAAAAATAAAATACATTTATGTGAGAAACTATGGGTTTGACTTACCGCTAGTACTTTTCCAACTGAACATCTCCTTTTGTTTTAAATATTCAATAGCAAATGGTAGTAAGTTTTAACCTTCACATTTTATTTAATTATTGGGTAATGTGGTAGTTTCTCATTAAAATAAAAGGAAATTCCAGTTAAAAAGTATTGGAGGTAAGCGAAATCCAAAATTAATTACTCTCATAACGGGCTCAAATAGGAAAAAATAGGTAATAACTCAAATGAAAATAAAAAGAAATAGAGTTGTTCTTACATTTGTCATTATTTTATGCTGTCTAAAGGACACGTGTCATGATTGTATGCATCCATGAGTTGTAATGCTCAAAATTAGTGAAAACTCCTAAAATGTCCTCAAAATCAAGAAATTGTTCAACAACATCGGGTGATTATGCAAAGTAATACTCTTACTCTCAAATATTAGTAAATCCAATTAATTAAATTCATGGTCTTCATATGAGAGCAAAGAACGTTGTCCTGGCAATATTAAATAATATTTCTACTTGTAAAGGAGGAGATCTAGCATGTTTAGCATGAAAAGAATGGACATTATATCCCAAATTCCTTTCATTCTTGTGATCCATGTTTAGAAAATTAATAAAGACTCCTAAAGGCACTTGACATTGAGTAATTATTCATAGGAATGTTATCTCTTCTCAAATAATAGTGCATCTCACTAATTATAGAGTCCAAATTTGATAAAAATGTGGTATAAAACTCATATTTCACACCATCCAATATTACAGCCACCAATAGATAACATATGTAAAACCAACCAATATTATGTAAAACATGAATTTAATTAGTATTGGCTATAATATTGTGATACTTGTTTACACCCACCAATAGATAATATACACCAAATACAGTATTACACCTAATACTAATTAAATGAGTTTAAATTCAATAAGGATGTGGTGTAAAAACCTTATTTTACACCATCCAATTAAATAATGCCACCTCGATATTTCACAAAAATATCACAAATTGATGAATAGGGATGACCACACATAGTCAATTCTCCTCAATACCCATATGCATTTGATGAGAATGCAAATTGTCATATTTTTCTCCCTTAATGTTTAGTCTTTTATATTCATTTGGTGCCTAAATGTACCCATTATTCTTATATTTTGATTTAGGATGCAAATGGAGGTGTTAAGAGCAAAATGTAGCTACTTGGGCGATTCTGGACAACTTTAACATCGCTTCGTAATCTGGGCATAACCCTCTCATCCAAGCTCTGATTGAGATGATTCAAGATGCTATGGAACATCAAGACAAAGCTCTACAACTTTCATGTTTTGGGTTTTGAGCGATACGGGCTGCATCAAGGTCGAAATCGGGCTTTAATTTGCTGCACCTGCACTGCCGACGTTCTAGAATGTTCCTATGCCTGCAATTCTAATACACAGATCCGATGGGGTTTATTTTTAGAAGCTTCCAAATCTGGTGCACGAAATTTCCAGCTGAAAAACACCACTTTCCTAGTTATATTAGGACTTTGTTTTATTTTTAATATTTTTCCTTAATTAGTTAGATTTGGATATTATTATTGAGAATATTTTTAGGAGATTTTGTAGGCTTGGGAAAGGGGAATTAACGTGTAAAAGGGGGAGGAGAAATCAGAATTGGACACACACGTCTCTCTCTCCCCACTTCTCTGATTTTCTCCTTTGAGTTTTCTGTCATGGCCCTACATGGCTAAAACTTTTAAACTTGGTCAAAGAAAACTCAAGCCTCGGAATCAATAAAACTGTGAGATCTAATTTGTTTTTATTGTTCAATTTATGCTTTGAATATCAGATGTTCTTCTGCACCTATTTTCATGATTGTTTCGTTTAATTATAGAAGGCCTACTAGTTTATTATTCGTTGCAATTTACTACTAGGTTAGATATCAAATCCGTAATTGTTTGATCTCTTTAACTTGTGAAGCAACCAAGATTTAATGATTTGCTGCGTCAAAAATTATTAGATCTTAGGAAGAACGATTGACTAAATTAAATACAACTGCTTGTGCTTGTGTTGTTTAGTTTCATCGATCTCTCTAATTCTTAAGGCTGCTACTAAATTAAACCTTTAGCGCTTGTCTTGGGTTGTTTAGTAGTTAGGGTTTATTAGATCGCTTGTTTTCTAATTAACTACAACTAAGGAAAGATAGGAAAATAGTTCCAATGGTGAATATTTAAAGTGTGAATTGATATATACTTGCATCGATGATCGGTTGTAAAATTCCGATGGTGGATGTTGACTTAGACCAAGGTTTGTTATTTTGATTAATTTCGATACTTTAATTTGAATTGTTCCTTAGTTTTTTTTTTTTCTTAAAATTGTTTTCATTATACTCAAACCCCCCCCTCTTTCCTTGTTCACGTAGCATAAAACTAGGGTAGATACTCTTCGTGGGAACAATCCTTACTCGCACTACTACATATATTTTTAGGAGTATAGGTTTTAGTTTTGGTTGCTGTGACAACACACCAAATTTTGGCGCCGTTGTCGGGGAGTGATTCTAGTTGATTTTTGTGCTTCTTGTGAACCTTATTTCATTCTTGAAATTTTCAACCAAAAAAAAAAAAAAAAAAAAAAAAACGTTAGTTTTTGAGAGTTATGGTTTTGATAGAATTCTGATTGCAATAGAACTAGGCCTTGATAGTATAGTTTTTTGAAGGTAAACGACATTCTAAGCCAGACTAGTTAATCCTTAGGATTACTAGCCCCACCCTTTCGAGGCCAAATTCCACTGTTTTCTAGGGTTTTTAGGCGTTTTTTGTGTTTTAGCGTAGAATTTTGATTTATTTTCATTACTCTATATTTTTCCTGGTTTTTTTTTTTTTTTTCATGGTTTATTAGATTTTCCTTGATTGTTTATGACTGTAACTCGATCTTCTAATCAAGGTGATTTACAATACAATCCAGAAATAGAGAGAACTTTGCGCAAGTTAAGGAGGGAAGCCAGGAAAAATTCTCAAGAGCACAATCTAGCTCTTGATTTCCTGTTTGCTAGCGATTTTGATTTAGAAAAGGACAAAGTCATGGCTGAAAATCAAACTTTGAAAGAGCTTGCTGCCCTTGATTTGAATCAACAACCCTTATGCATAACATTCCCTACTTTAGATGCTACTACTACTTTTGAATTAAAATCGGACTAACACATCTCTTGCCCACTTTTCATGGCCTTGCGGTTGAAGATCCTCACAAGCATCTAAAGGAGTTGCATGTGGTATGCATGAGGATGAAGCCCATGGGGGTGACTAAAGATCAAATTAAATTAAGAGCCGCTTCGTTTTCTTTGAAGGATTCACTAAGGATTGGCTCTATTATCTACCCTCCGGGAGTATTAAAATCTGGAACGAGGTGAAGAGGTTGTTTTTGGAGAAATATTTCCCAGCTTCAAGGGCAACCAACATTCGAAAAGAAATTTGTGGTGCAAGGCAGCCCAACGGAGAGTCCCTACATGAATATTGAGAGCGTTTCAAGAAATTAACTGCAAGCTGCCCCTATCATCAAATTAGTGAGCAGCTACTTATCCAATATTTCTATGAAGGCCTTCTATCCACCGATAGGAGCATGATTGATGCAACTAGTGGAGGAGCTTTGGTGGATAAAACTCCCGAGGCCACGAGAAACTTGATTGGAAATATGGCGGCCAATTCTCAACAATTTGGCACTAGGCTTGACCCTCCATCTAAGCATGTTAATGAGGTAAATATTTCCTCCCTTGAATAACAAATTGCGAGTCTAACTTCTCTTGTTCGTCAAATGGTTGTAGGTAATATGCAAACGGTGAAAGCTTGTGGGATTTGTTCGATAGTAGGACATCCAACCGATATGTGCCCAACTTTTCAAGAGGAGCCCATTGAGCAAGTGAATGCGGCGGTGGTTTTCCTGGACAATCGCAAAGGAAGTATGATCCCTATTCAAGCACGTATAACCCTGGATGAAGGGATCACCCTAATCTTAGCTATGGGAATCCACAAGTAAATCAGCCCACGACTCAAAACTACCCAATTTGCCAGCAATATAAGCAGCCATACCCCTAGACAACAACCGAGCAAAACTTCTAATCCTAGTATGTCTTTAGAAGACATTGTTAAGTCTCTTGCCACTAATACTTTGCAATTTCAACAGGATACGAAACAATTTCAACAAAAGGTGAGAGCAAAACTTCTAATTCTAGTATGTCTTTAGAAGACATTGTTAAGCCTCTTGCCACTAATACTTTGCAATTTCAACAGGATACGAAACAATTTCAACAAGAGGTGAGGGCCAATATTCAAAGTTTGGATAATCGGATGGACCGGATGGCAACTACAATTAGTCGACTAAAGGTACAAAGTTCAGAAATTACTCTCTCAAACGGTAGTAAATCCAAGAGAAAATGCAAGTGCAATCGTTTTGAGAAGTGGTAAAGAGGTTGAGATTCCATAAAGGCAGCCCCTGTATCGTTGAAGCAAGAAAAAGAGCAAAATGTCGCTTGCACAAGAATTTTCCCAATGATGATAAGGTACCTAAGTGTAAGTTTCTGCCTCTTTCGATTATAAACCAAGACTCCTCCGTTTCCTCGGGCTTTAGCAAAATCAAGAAAATATGAGCAAAATAAAGATTTATATGAGACATTTCGTA